>JAADWU010000008.1:0-96567 GCA_023336255.1 Pythium graminicola
TATCTTCTTTTCGAGAGTGTTCACGACCAGCTATTTGCGTTTCTTCGAGGTATCTATGATATAGTCCCCGCCGAGTTGCTTGTTCTGTTCGACGCCGAAGAACTCGACTATGTGCTGTCTGGATCCGATGAGATTGATGTAGACGACTGGGAATCCCGTGCAATTATTTCGAAGAATTCGTTTTACCACCCAGCAGTCGACATCTTCTGGAAAATTGTGCGAGAATTGTCCCAAGACGACCGTCGACGTCTTCTTCAGTTTGCAACCGGTTCTTCACGGGATCCACCCGGTGGATTTGCAACCTTGACTGGCAACGATGGTCAGCTCTGTTTGTTCACATTGCAAGGCGTGAAACCCGAGACGACCCGTGGTTATTTGCACGGCCACACGTGTTTTAACCGTGTGGATTTTCCCATGCATTGGAGTGTCATGGAAATCGGGGACGCAGTGCACGCTTCCATTGCCAGTGATACGATCGGCTTCACCACCGCCTGAACCAAATCTGTGACGTGTGCGAGTTTGAGCTCCTCGTATATTCATTGATAGAGGTACTCAATGCACTACAAATGCATGGAGCGGGATTGTATAGAATACACATTATACGTTTGTAGAGGTCGACGGACGTTCCAATCGAAAAAGACTCCACAATCCAAGTCCGACCTTCACGACGGAGACATCGAGCGCGATGGCGTCGTTCTGGTCACATGATTCGCTCTCAGTAATCATCCCGGTCTTGCTGGTGTTACCAACATTGGTGCTTTATGCGTGGTGCAGTGGCCGCCGCGACAAGGCTGCTCATGGCGCGTATGCTGCACTCCATAGTCCGAGTGTTCGAACAGCGCGGAATGCGTTTGACCGACGTGTCGCTATTGCCATGCGCGAGGCCAAAATGGGGTTTCAAGAATGTGTTGCATGTGGTTTTACAAATGCTCTCCGCGTTGAGACGTGTGTGCTATGTGGTGGTGAAGAAATGCGAAATCCCCGTGGCGTCTTTGCCAGTCGATGGTGGCGGTGCACGCGGCGCAAACCCAAGCGCATGGGCGTCGTCTCGGCTCGTCAACAGCGCATTCGGTACGTATCAATCTGATGGAATAGGGATTTTATCGACCTCTTAACGCCTGTTATCACTATAGCCGTCGAAGAGAGTGGATACGAGTCGCAGATGAGCAAGGAGTGATTACATGGCGCCGAGGCATTGACAGTTTTACAGGAAATAAATCGACTGGTGAACTACAGTGCTACGTGCTTGAGGCGACACAAAGTGCCCGTCATTCAATGTCAAAGACTTATGAGGTTGATGAAGACACACTACAAGCTGACGTTTCTCCTGAAGCCGAAGAGACCACGGTGGAGATTGTGACTGTGGACTCCGCCGTGATGACACCCCCCCTGACACCCGATAGCGTCGCGAACGCTTTGGAGACCGAGTTTAACCAATTGCGTGTGCGTATCATCGAGTCCTCGACAGCCAACGCAGCCCACATCGCCTTCAACCCCACAACATCGTCCTCTGACCCAACACCTTCATCAGTGACCCTAGTCGACACCATTCGCAGTGTGAATCTCGATTTCCCGTCCAAAGTCGCTCACTTCATCACATCGACCGCGCCCATCTTTGGCTCACAAGCCACAGACGACAGTGACGCAAGCGCGCCAGCGACCAGGCTATCGATCAATCGTGCGACACTTTTGACCGACTCGTTGAGTGCGCTCGCGACCATGACAGTTGCGCAAGCGCGTGGAAGTTTACGAGTTGAGTTTCTTGGGGAACAGGGCATCGATGCCGGTGGGGTCTATCGTGAGTGGTTTTTGCTATTGAACGAAGTCATCGTCAAACCAGATGCAGGTCTTTTCGTGTGTGTCGACGAGAACGATCAAACATTCTACCTCAATCCTCAATCGCGCACCATCTTGGGAGAGCATCATTTGACCCATTTTCTTGCTGCTGGCCGTGTGCTTGGACGTGCGTTACTTGAAGGTAATGTCTCTGGATTTCACTTGGCGCCGCCCCTGCTCAAGATCATTTTGGGTCTCCCAGTGGGTTTTCATGACGTCTTGTCCTTTGATCCCGAAGCATACAAAAATCTACGATGGCTTCTTGAGAACAATGGTGTCGAAGCACTCGGTCTCGATTTCACAGTGACTCAAGTGCTTCCCAACGGGCAGACACACGAAGTTGAATTGGTTCCCGGTGGCAGCAACATTGACGTCACGGACGCCAACAAGCGTGACTATGTCGATCTCAAAGTCAAGTACCTTCTTTTCGGCAGCGTCCAGCCACAACTCTTTGCGTTTTTGAAAGGACTGTACGAGATCATTCCAGCCGAATTACTCGTGTTGTTTGACGCTGTGGAATTGGACTATGTACTGTCGGGATCGGATGAAATTGACGTCGAGGACTGGGAACGCAACACAGTGATCTCGGCCAATCTCGCCTACTTTCCAGCGGCTGAGCTCTTTTGGAAGGTGGTGCGTGAACTCACCCAAGATGGACGACGACGACTTCTTCAGTTTGCCACAGGTTCCACGCGTGTACCCCCTGGAGGATTCAGTGCCCTCACCAGCAACGATGGACAACTCTGTCTCTTTCAATTGCGTGGTGTACAACCCATTGAAACGCGTGGATATTTACATAGTCACGCCTGTTTCAATCGACTCGATCTGCCACTCCATCGAAAGCTCAAACACATGCGAGAAGCCGTGCAAGCTGCGATTGTCGGTGACAATATTGGCTTCACAACCGATTGAGTGACTTGCGCACGTCACATATTTCCAAAAAAAGGTATCTTTTTATTAGGTATATATGAAAATGTCACCTCGTTTTGATGCTGTATGTATCCGCCCATCTCAGCAGGTCCCATTGTGGGAGGGTGGGACAGCACCCATGACCGTACCTGTGCAGCGGCCGTATGGTCATTTCACCACAAGAAAGAACTTGTCATGGGAGCATCGATTGTCTATGAGGCCCTGGTCTTCAGTGTGGTATTCCTCTGTGGCATCGGAGGTTGGTGGGCCTCACGCAAGCGCGCCAATGCGAGCGACTTGCGTGCGCCACTGCTGCTCACGTACGTTCGTCTCACTTGACGGCATCGATGGACGTGACTAATGACGGTGTGTATAATAGCGAAGAGGCAAGTTCTGCTGATGCACGAGTCGAATCGGCTCTTCGGTACGTGAATAAATCTGCATTCCGATGCCAGTGAATCTCACCGCTGAATCTCCTCTAGCATTGCACGTGAAGGCAGTAACGAATGTCCCAAGTGCACGTTTGAAAACTTGGCACAGAGGGCATTCTGTGCAATTTGCGGTGCGGTGTTCAATCCTGGTAGTATTCAAAACCGCGCCAGTCTGGTGACCAAGTGTCAGCGTCGCGTGCGCCGTCGGAAGGAATGGGTGCGGACCGTCGCAGAAGACAGGTCAATTGGCTGGCAAACCACAATGAACGAGTTGAGCTACATCACACCATGGGTGGTGCGGATGCGTGCACCGAAGGACACTCAGCCAACAAAAAAGCCACAGGTCTCTATTCGCGAGGGGATCGGTGCAGAGCCAGGTGCCCAAGTGGTCATTACTATCGACAACGATACCGAAGATACCAAAGTCTCAGATGCTGACGTCCTTGCAACTGTCGCTGGCCGTCTCAACGTCTTGGCCACTCTGCTCACCGTTGCTACTGAAAATGCTACTGCAGCCGACGCGGCCGTTTCCTCCCTGAGCTTTAACGATGTGGATGAGGCGCAAGCGCTCGTCGAGCAACGATCTCAAGAAATGCGCGACGGGGTAATGCAATCACAGCTCGACTTTCCTACCAAATTGGCCCAGTTCATCACAGCCAGTTCAACGCTCTTTCTCAACGCCACGATACGAGATGATGGCACGACCCGCTCATCGCGTCTCGTGATAGATCGTACGACGTTGCCCGGGGATTCGATTGCTGCAATTGCTTCGTTGACACCGATCGAAGCATGTGCTGCTCTACGCATCGATTTTGTGGGTGATCAAGGGATCGATGCTGGTGGTGTGTATCGCGAGTGGTTCCTTCTCTTCAACGAACAAATCGTCAAACCCGAGGCTGGTGTCTTCGTGTGTGTCGATCCGGAAGAACAAACCTTTTATCTCAACCCCCATTCGCACGCGATTCTGGGCGACAGCCACTTGGCGCATTTCTACGCTGTCGGACGAGTCTTTGGCCGCGCATTGCTCGAAGGCAACGTTACAGGGTTCCACTTGGCCCATCCGTTGCTCAAAATCATTCTTGGACTCCCCGTAACCTTGCAAGATTTTGAATATTTTGACCCAGAAGCGTACAAGAACTTGAAATGGCTACTGGAACACGACAACGTTGATGCCCTTGGACTGGATTATACCGTTGTAGAGCAGCTTCCCGATGGGACGACTCGGACAGTGGAGATTGTCCCTGGTGGCAGTGAGCGAGACGTGACCGATGCCAATAAACACGAATTTGTTGAGCGCAAGATCAAGTACATACTCGTCGATAGTGTCGCACCACAGCTCTTTGCTTTCCTCAAGGGACTCTACGAGATCGTACCCGCGGAAATGCTCGTGTTGTTTGATGTCGAGGAACTGGATTTCATTCTCTCGGGGTCCGACACCATCGACGTTGACGACTGGGAGCGCCATACCAAGTGTACATCGGATCTGATTGATCATCCAGCATACAAACACTTTTGGCAGCTCGTCCGAGAAATGACACCCGAGGAACGACGGTTGCTCTTGCAGTTTGCAACTGGATCTTCACGGGTCCCGCCTGCTGGGTTCGCAGCCTTGAGCAGTTTTGACGGGCGTCTCTGTCCATTCACTCTCTATGGCGTTGGTGCGTGGCAAGACAAGGGATATGTACGCAGTCATGCGTGCTTTAATCGACTCGATCTTCCACGATTGAAAACCAAGAAAGGAATGGAACAAGCCCTTAGTGCCGCGCTGTTGAGTGAAAATACAGGTTTCACGATGCACTAAGAAACACTCGAGTAGCGCTCGTCATGAACCAATCGTCGGTTTGATCCAGCTCGATTCACCAGTGATAGTATTGTAGTAGTATGATTGTCCCGATGCCGGATCTTCAAACAATGACCACCCAGGTGGCAATGTTTTCATTTCTTCTTGACGTTGGATCTTCGCATCTTCCACCATCTTGCTTTGCTCGCGAATGCGGATCTGTTGCACAAGGACATCGACTTTGGGCCAATCTTTGTGATCCATCGCGTCGTCGAGCCACGACATGTGTGTTTCTCGGGCTGTGTAGACAACTGGCGTCTCACGAAGTTGCTTGACTTGTTCGTACAGTTGCACTGGGATTTCGCCTGGTACGTCATCCGTGTCGCGAGCACTTCGTGGGGACAAGGACCACCGACTCTCTCCAGAAATCTCGTTGTAATAATACGAATTGCCAGTATCCGGGTCGACACATTCGATCCATTTCTTTCCAAGTGCACGAGTCTTTTGTGATCGCTCGGTGAGGAGTTGATGCCGACCGAATCCGCTCGAAGGTAGAGATGTTGGTGTTTCTGGCGCTGTCGTTGCATCCTGCTGCACTTGCTGTTGTTGGGCTTTGAACCACTCACGAGATGAATTGGTAGAATTGGCGTACGCGTCGAAATTGAGTTCAAACTCGGCAGGCTTTTCCCATCGGTACTCTTGGGTGATATGATTGTAGTAGTACGTCACTCCACCACTTGACTCGTCCTGGTGCTCGGTCCAGATCGGGCGTTTGTCGCGGACATCATCACTAATACGAACGAGCTCTCCTTGATCGTCGTACTCATATCCATAGCGATACTGCCATAGTAGTGGTCGGGGTGACGAAGTCTTGACACTATGAGCCGATCGTCGGGAGGACAATCGTGCACCAGTTAGCGTTTGATGAACAGAACGAGGAGACAAAGATACTCGGAGTTCTGCCGTCGGTGGATGATAGAAGAACAAATATTCGCTTAACGGGTCCACGCGATGCTCCCACTCGCCCAACTGACTGCGTAATTGAGAACCAGCGATCAGTGCATCAATATCCCCGTCATCCTGCTGATCCCGCAGCCACTCGCGTCGTTTCCTCGAAGACTGAGAGTCCGTAAGATACGCCGTATTTGGCGAGAGCGACTCGGGTTTCTCCCACTGGTACTCTTTGATGATGGGATTGTAGTAGTAACTCTGACCAACACTATCGTCGAACGCTTCATACCAGCTAGAACTGGGTTGTGGGATGGTATCTTTCGGACTCAGGGTATCCGTAGAAGGCGCTGGATCCACTGGTAGGGGTCTCAAAAAGTCGTCATGGAAGATCGTCATAGCCAGCGGTTTCCGCCAGCGCGATTCGCCAGTAAACGAGTTGTAATAGTACGTCTTGTTTCCAGCTGCCGTTTGATTGGCATCAGTGACAGGGAGCTCCATCCAGCAATTTGACCCTTCACGAACCGCACAACGGACTCGATATCCACGAAAGATTTTCTGGATTCGTGTGGCAGCTACGCGTTCACGTCGCACTTTCGTTTGTAAACGCTTGACACGGTTTTCCTTGGTTTGGACAACGACGCCGATTGTAAGTGGTTCCAGTTCCCGCTTGACCGCACGCAATTGCTTTTGCGCATCATTCCATTGTGTGAGCAAAACTTCAAGAGCACGGGTTTCCATTGCAAGCTCGACGCGTTTCGCTCGTAACTGGTCGGCCAATTGGACTTGAAGATATTGCGTAAGGTATCGCTGTGGCGTGCCTGTGATACGACTCGAGTCGTGGTACTTGGTCTTGATCTGCATCGTCTTTTCGAGCTCCAACGAGAGCAATGCTTCGTCTTGTTCATCGCTCTCAACTTTGTTCTGTAATTTCTGCACTTTGACTCCGAGTTCATCCACCGAACCCTGTAGATGCTCTTCTTTCTCGAACAGTGGACGTGCAACAACCTCGAGTTTCCGTAGCTCACGCTGAACTTCTGCTGCTCCTCGACCCCGATATCCTCGGACCATTCGTTGAATTGTGATTGCTCCATGGAGTCGACGACGCTGCAGTTGCTGCGCTAGACGCATCGCTTTCATGAACCCCCGCGAGGCGTGTATCCGATATGCTCGTTGGATGACTCTTGCTGCGTCTTGTTCTCTCTCACGCAACTTCACAAGGCCAATTAGCACAGCAGCTAGATGTTTATCCTTGGCCCCCCGCCAGTATCGCTGAATTGTCATCACTGCATCAATGCGCCGTAATTGTTCCACTTCTAGTCGTACACGCAATGCGTTACGACGTCCTTTGTGCCCTCGGAATATCTTCTGCATTCGTAATGCTCCTTGTTGACGTTGGTTCTGGTAAAGAAGCTCCGCGAGTCGATCGGCGCGACGACGTCGGCCTTGGTGACCACGATACACACGTTGAAGGAACACTGCAGCTTTCTCTTCCTTTTCCATTTGACGCTGCTTTGCTTCTCGTGCAGCACGTAGCATTGACGCATCACCACGACCAACATGACCTCTGTAGGCTCGTTGAACCTTGATTGCAGCCAACTCGAGCATCGTTTGAATTCGTGTTTCCAGTTGCTTCTGCCGTTGAATCTCGTCCAGCATTATCCGCACACGCATACGATCACGATGGCCGCGGAATATCTTTTGGAAAATGAGTGCCGCCGCTTCTTCGTTCTGACGGATGCGCAAGAGGCGCCGATGATGTGCGAGCAGGCGACGCAATCGCCAATTGCGATAGCGATTCGCAATTAAACGAGCCGCCAAGATCTTCCTTCTTTCATATGCTTCAACCGCCTGTCGCTTGCGCACCAGGAACCCTCGGATACGAGCTTGGATGCGTGGGAGCCACTTGCGTTCGACGTACCGAAGTTTTGCTTGCCAGACGCCACCACGAGCGAGGCACCCACGCATAAGTGCTTGGATTTTGACGGCGCTCTTCTGCTGGAGGATACGATGATCCCTGGCTCGACAAAGTTCTGCAGCATTGGGAAGCGGTTGGAATCCAAAAAATGTAGTGGCCCATTCGACAAATTCGAGTTTTTGCACGAGTCTCTGCATAAAACGACGTCCGATTTGATCACATTCGGCCATATCCATCGTCAGCAAATTCGGACAGGCATCGGTCAACAAGTCGACGCCACGTTCGGTGATCCGTGGGCAGTTTGTTACTACAAGCTGCGTTAGCATTGTGCGAGAGCTCGTTTTCTCGGCCGCCAGTTCGAGCAATGCGGTGTCATTGATACGCTGGGAGTGAGAGATGTTGAGGTAGACCAGCTTCTGACAATATAACGCCAGTGCTTTGATGCCTGTGCTGTCAATGTTGGGACTTCCACTGATGTCGAGCCAGTGAATGCGAGGGCAATTACGAGCTAGTTCGATGAGATCTTCGTTCGTAGTCTTGATGCACCCTGCTAGTGACAGGATCTCGAGCTCATGACACTGTTTCGCGAGGGCTCGTAATGCAACACTGCTCACGCCTTGACAGCCTGTGAGTTTCAGCGTCGTTAGTCTAGGACAGCCCTTGGCGATGGCTTTAACACCAGTGTCATGAACGTGTCGACAGCCGAAGAGATCAAGCACGCGTAACTGGGAGCAGTACTTGCCAATCTCAATCAATGCCTTGTCTCCGTACTCACCGACGTGCTCGCACTCGGAAAAATCGAGATGGCGTAGATCTTTACAACACTGCGCAATCTTGACAATACCAGCATCACTCACACGACTACTGCGCTGAATAATGAATGTCTGAAGCATCCAGCAACCGGCCGCTAGGGTCTGTAAGATCGAATCGGTGATTTGCGGACAATCACTTAAGTCAATAGTCACGAGTCGACAGTTGTGCGCAAGCAAACGAAGCCCCAAATCCGTAATACGTTCACAACCAGCCAAGTAGATGGTGTCGAGGTTTGTACACTGCCTTGCAATGGCCCAAATCCCAGCATCCGTAATTGCCGAGCATCTTGTGAGGCGAAGTCCTTTGACGTGAGGTACCGAGTTGACGACTTCTTGAATCGTGGCATCCGTGACAGTAATGCCCGTGTCAATGGCGTGTTGATAGAGATCCAAGACGTCGTGGAAATGCCCGCGATCGTCCGAGAGAAAATTGTGTAAGAACGACCGCATCTGTCGTGATTGTCGCTCCTCCACCGACAGCGGAAGGGGAGGTAACGTCGTGGGTGGCCGACTGAGTTTCTTACTTGGACTACGGCCAACGACGATGTCATCATCGTTCTCTTCTCGACAACCATCGGCACGTAATGACACTTTACTCGGTGCCATAACGCCAGTCCTCTTTCAACAGATCCACGTACGTACCACTTCAGGTCTCCTTGATTTCTCGACCTATTTCGAGCAATGACACAAATACACAAGACACAACAATCATGCAACACGACATAGTCAATTCGCTACATTACGCTTACGTAAGCGGTGTCGTTGGCGATGGCGTTGGAGCCGCCGCTTTGGTGTTGGCATACGACGCGGCGTAACACGACACAATTGCACTGGTGGCCGTCATGATCGTCCACGAGAGCTGACGTACTTCATTATCACCCGTCTTGGTATTGGCAAACGAAGCGCCGCAGAAGAGGAAGGAAATCCACGCCGCGAGTTTCCACTATGTATACCCAAAAGCAACGATATGAGGGGATAACCTCTCGCTGTAGTTTTCATCTTAATCGTACCTTGAGCGTGAGGGCCGCGACTCCAGAGAGGAGGGAGATTACCGAATAGTAATCTGTGAGACTGCGTGGCTCTGCAATCTCCTCCCGCACGAACGAATGCACTTCCTGCGGACGGCGCGGATCTCCTTGCACGGCGGCCGACATCGTAAGTTATTCAAATGGGGGGTACACCGAGTTTGTCCGCTCTTGTATACGAATGGGTACTGTACCCTATCGACTTGTATTAGGAGTAGTTGAAGGTTACACATGGATACATTGGGTTGCTATGCTGATCGAGTAAGCCGGAGCGTATCGGCATAAAACTCGTCAATATACGCGAGGAAATCGCCGTACGATTCGGATTGCATATTGAAAGCACCACCCAAATCTTTCTCTCGCTGGCGGTCACGGAGTAGTTTGTCGTTGTGAAGTGTCGCCTCTTCGAGCTGTTAAAAGACCTTCCAGTGAGCTCCTCGTCAATGCCTGGGATCTCATCCGCACTGACCTGTTTCTTATGCTTGACTTTGAGGGCCTCCAGCTCCAGTGCATGTACAGACCGCAAGTTCTCGACTTCAACGCGATGCTTTAGCACAAGATCATCGCGGACGTGATCTTGCTGCTCCAGTGCATGCTTTTGAGCGGTCACGAGGGCTCGGAGTTCTTTCATTTCAGCACTCATGGATTGGATTTGAGTCGTTCGATCCAGTAGCTCATTCCGCATCTTCTCGAACGTTCCTTTCCAGACACGTTGCCAGTCCCACTGGTCGTCTTGATCAGTGGTCTGGATCTGCTTGCTCTGGGTTTCTACACGTTTCTTTTCGCGTCGACTCGCTCCTTCAGCGTCCATCTCGTCATGAAGCAAATGGTGCAAGAGCTGGACTGACGATCGAGACGCTACGGTGCCAGCCGCCTCTCGAGATCGACCCATGACATGATGTCTGAGCCCCACGACCTATACAAGAGATCATCAATCCTCACAACCGACTTGACGATTGCTTATGGTACTCCTCAACTTTGTGACGCGGCAACGTTAGTAGAGGTCCTTGGGGCGGCATCTTCAAGAAAGGCTCGTCCACAACCTACATCACACATCGATGTCAGCGGAGCTGGACGCTTTTACCGGTGCAACACTAAGTAGCACATGTGTCTTACGCCATTGGTCAGCATTTGTAAAAGCGCAGCAGCGTGCTCCAAGACATTCTTTCGCCACGTCGGGTTGCTCACTGGTTGATCCAAAAGCTTTTTGATCCATTGGTTCACGCGTATTTGTTGGTGTTTGCTGGTCGCATGGGCATTGAGATCTTGGACCCGCGCGAGGATTGTGCGGATCTCCTCGTGTTCATATGCATGGCCTACATTGCCCTTCCCGACCATTATGACCATCAAGGGTGCCCGTCATTGATGAAGATGGTGACCTTTCGGGAGCATTGATCCGTTTCGACCGCTGAGATATGGCAGTATTTCATCCAATCAAAAGGCATTCTAAAGCGTTTTAACCAATAAATGGTGGATACAGTCCTTCAATCGTCCTGCCTTTGGAGCAAGACCAGACGGAGGAAAGACGTGGAATTTGGAAAAAATTAGATAAACAGCGATCTTATATTAGTAGATTTATTGAGCATTTGGTCAACCTACTGTAACATCCTAGTATATTATGTACTGATAAATGGTAATTGCTGGTATATTTGTTCGATACTACCCACGACGCATTTTTCTACGCTATTAGCAAGCTGTCAGTCGTCTCATTGACGTCAGAGAGCGAGTTCATGACGCGTAACTCAGTACCCGAAGTACTACCCTCTGTACCCTTTCAAGATGTGTAACATGTTATCCACTGGAATAGGTTACGTTTATTCAAGCATTCGATGCGGAATTGGCGCAGAACCAGGGAGTGCCGTCTGGATGAGCATGGCCTCTTCGCTACTCTCTCCCAGCGTTCTGTAGTGACGGGAGTAGTCAGTTCTTCACTGTATTTCCGCGGGCATTAAGCACGGAAGACGCTTGGCAGAGGCGTGTCGACCGTAGCCTTTCAGCGTAACCATCCCAACGCATCCTTCCCTGAGACGTTGAGCTCCTCAAGAGCTATCTATTCACAACTGGCCCCTCGTCATTCGACAAGCAGCAGCCATGGGCGAGACGACGCTTGCAGCCGTGCAACGCGAGAATCGACGGCTTCAAGAGGAGATTCAGCGCGTCATGATGCACAATACCAAACTCCAACGCGACCTCATGGCACTCAATGCTACACGAGAACAGATTGTTGCTGAAGGACACGAGCGCGTGGCTAAACTCACGGATGAGCTCAAACAAGTGGATGAAGAATTAAAAACGGTGCGCGGCGATTGTGATCGTATTATTGCCGTCATTTGCGAGCATAAACAAAATTCAATTGTGCGATCCCTCGGGGATTTCACATTGGCAACCGAAACGATCGAAGAAGAGGATTTTCAGTCCGACCATTCGACGACGTCAACAGCTTCGACGTCATCCTTCCGATCCATGCGATCGGCCTCGCGCGCGGGTGCTGATGCCAAAGGGAAAAGTGACGGTCGTCCACCGTTGGGCAAACGCATTTCCATCGATATCGACGAAGTACGGGGATCTCAAGTCGCCGGGAAGCCCACTCGATCCAAGACCCTCGTTCCATCGCCTCAGAGCGTCGCCCGGGAAACCCTGATGAGTCGGATATCGCGTAGCGTGAAGAAGGCTCAGTCCATGCCAGCGTACTCGGCTGACCGTGTCTCCATGCAGCATACGATGGATAGCCAAGTCCAGTCACCCATGCTCGCGTACAAGGCTAACGCGGTCTTGCGTGCGACCCAATCCCATCTCAACAACTTTCGTCGTCACAGCGGACCGTACCGTCGCAATCGCGACACAGTCGTCCTGTAAACCACCAACGACCCGTCGGGTCGTCCACCCATCCAACCCCCACATATTTATCAGTCTCTTGTGAGAAGTGACATCAAGACGAGAGCACAACCAAAGGCTAGCTGTGCACTTCCTCGTTCACAATTCTCTCTTATTTACCACCACCATTTCCTTTCTTTTCCACACATATACCTTCTCTTATGCAGCTCATTGCAGCAGTCCACCCATGTTGATCAACTTGGTCTCGACGTATTCGTCCAATCCCAACGCAGAACCTTCACGCCCCAAACCCGACTGCTTGACTCCACCAAAAGGCGCTTGGGCATTCGAGATTGCGCCTGTGTTAACACCGACCATACCATACTCGAGGGCACCCGCCACTCGCCACGCACGGGCTACATCACGTGTGTAAAAGTACCCTGCAAGCCCAGCAATCGTGTCGTTGGCTTTGGTTACGACTTCGTTCTCGTTGTCGAAAGGGTATAGTGGGACGACCGGACCAAAGATCTCTTCGTGATAAAGATCCATGGTCTCATTGACATCCACAAGCACTGTGGGTTCGTAAAAGAGTTCACCAAGGTGACTGGCAGGTTTCCCACCCGTGACCACCGACGCTCCCTTGTCAATTGCGTCCTGGACGAGGGTCTTGACCTTGTCAAAGGTCTTGGCGTTGATCAACGGTCCAAGTTGTGTCGCTGGATCAAACGGTGAACCCATGTGAAGTTGTTGTACTTGGGTTTGAACTTTGTGGAGAAACGTCTCAAAGATCGAGGCATGAACAAACACACGGTTACTGCACACACACGTCTGACCAGTGTTGCGAAACTTGGTGGCCATGAGACCGGCTACTGCCGCATCCACATCGGCGTCGTCAAACACAATGAATGGGGCATTGCCACCGAGTTCCAATGAGAGTCGCTTGACATTCGATGCTGCTTGTTGCATCAGTAGCTGACCAACTCTCGTCGAGCCCGTAAACGACAACTTGCGGATGCAGTCACTGGTGGCCAAGGCTTCACCCACCTCATGAGCCGTTTCGTGGGGCGAAACGACCACATTGAGTACCCCGGCCGGGATATCAGCCTCGTGGGCAAGTTTCGCAAGCGCCAACGCGGATAATGGTGTCTCCCCGGCCGGCCGCACAATGGCTGTGCAGCCTGCAGCAAGACACGGGCCCAGTTTACGAGTGATCATGGCCAGTGGAAAGTTCCAGGGCGTGATGATAGCACACACCCCAACTGGTTCATGAATCACCACCATGCGCTGGTCCGGAGACGTTGATGGGACGACAAATCCACCCGACTGCATGCACGCACCAGCAAAAAATTCGATAAAACTCGCCGCGTAGAGTACTTCACCGCGGGCTTCAGCAATCGGTTTACCACTCTCGGCAGTCGCGAGCATCGCAAGATCGTCAACGTGAGCCAAGATAAGCTGGTACCAATTCTTAAGCAACTCTGATCGCATCTACAAGACAGTTCACGTGATACGAAGCCATGCACACAAGATACAGGTCATTATACCCGTGGTGACGTTCGCTTCCACTCGCATTGGGCGTGCACAGCACCACGGATCGCTTGCTCGACGTCCGTCTTGTCCATCGCAGCGACCTCCGTGATTTCTTGCTGCGTTGCAGGATCTGTTGCAAGAGTTACGCTCACCATATACCAGTGCTGGACTAGAGAACTACGTACTCATGACGGCAAAAGTCTTGGCTGCGTGGCCGTCGACCCACTTGCCATTGATGAACCCTTTCGTGCACAAAAGCGGCGATGTGCGCACGTCATCGATCGTCACAGTGTCTGTCTTTTCGTGAATACGACGATGTTGTTGTTGGTGCTGCTGTGAAGATCCTTGCGGATGACCTGGTCCCTCGGTTCCAACGCCCATGACCACGACTGCGGCAGTGCTCTTCTCCCAACGTCGCCAAAGAGAGAATAAGAGCTGTTGTTCCACAGCCGCATCGATCTCACAGTTGAAAATGAGACGCGGTCCCAACGACGCAATGCCAACACCTTTCCCAGACAGCGACATACATCAATTCTTCTAGTTAAGCCCGCCCATGCAAATGAGTTTGGTCTCAATGTAATCATCCATGCCCAACTTGGAGCCCTCACGACCAAGACCTGACTGCTTCACGCCACCAAACGGCGCCTGAACATTGGACACAAGGCCCGTGTTCACACCAACCATGCCAACCTCAAGTTCGCCTGCCACTCGCCACACTCGGGACAAATCCCGCGAGTAAAAGTAGCCAGCAAGCCCAGCTTCGGTCCCGTTCGCCTTGGCAATCACTTCTTCTTCGTCCTTGAACTTGAACAACGGAACGACAGGTCCAAAGATCTCTTCCTCGGCTACCCGCATGTTGGCTTCAACATTGATGAGCAATGTCGGCTCGTAGTAGTTCGGACCAACATGGGCAGCCGGCCGACCACCGATAATCGCTTGTGCGCCCTTGGCAATCGCGTCATCCACGAGCTCATTCATCTTTTCGAATGCAGCACCACTCACGAGCGGACCGATTTGGGTACCTGGAGCACGCGGTAGACCAATTTTAAGGGCCTTGACGCGCTCAATCAGCATCTCCGTGAATTTTTCATAGATTGAATCTTGGATAAACACGCGGTTGCTGCACACACAGGTCTGCCCCGTGTTGCGGAACTTGGAGGCCATCAATCCATCGACTGCAGCATCCAAATCGGCATCGTCAAACACAATGAACGGCGCATTCCCACCTAGCTCGAGCGAAAGACGCTTGACGTTTGAAGCCGATTGTCCCATCAGGAGCTTGCCCACGCGGGTCGATCCCGTGAACGAGAGCTTACGCACATCGGTACTGAGTGAGAGAGTCTCGCCAATCTCGGCAGCGCGATCGACAGGAGCCGTGACGATGTTGAGCAAACCCGAAGGAAGCCCCGCGTCCTGCGCAAGTTTGGCCAACGCCAAGGCCGACAGCGGCGTCTCGCCCGCCGGTTTGACCACCGCTGCACACCCGGAAGCCAACAGAGGAGCGAGTTTGCGCGTGATCATGGCCAACGGAAAGTTCCATGGCGTAATGATTGCGCACACACCCACGGGCTCTTTGACCGCCATGAGTTGCTGGCCGGGCATGGTCGCGGGAACGACGTAACCAGCCGAGTGCATGACTTCATGGGCGAAAAACTCGATGAATCCAGCAGCATAGGCCACTTCGCCTTTGGCCTCGGGCAGCGGCTTGCCACATTCGGCCGACGCAATGACCGCGAGATCATCCGTGTGCTGACGAATGAGTGCGTGCCACTTCTTCAAGATCGTTGAGCGCACCTGCAGGAAATCGTTTTGTCAATATCTATTCCACTGTAGTCAGAAACCGAATCAACGTACATGCGGTGTCGTTCGTTTCCACGCCTTCTGCGCATGCTTGGCCGCTTCAATGGCCTCGAGCGTCTCCTTGCGTCCCATATTCGCAACTTGCGCAATCTCCAAATCGGTGGATGGATCTAAAAGAAGCCTCATTAGTTATGTGCATCCGTAGAAATCTTTCACTATCACGTACCGAGCACAGCAAAGTGCTTGTCGTCATGAGCATTGACCCATTGACCATTGATAAAGCCTTGTGAACGAATGAGGTCGGCATTTCCGACTTCAACGTGGAACGAGCGCAGTGCTATTGCGCGTGTCGAGACCGCACGGACAAGAGGAGACGAAGAGCGACGAAGCATCGTAGACGAACGAAGTGCGCGGAGCAGAGCGAATGGACGAATGAGCTGTTGACGGATCTGTCAAAAGAGCGCTCTTGAAGATCCCTTCGTCTGTGGCTCCAGAAGATGTACTGAAAGTATCCGTTAAAGTACGAAGGTATCTGTTTCCGTGAGGTTTTTGTACCCTGCGAGCGTACGCCATAGTAACCGTACGCTCGCAGATTGGAAGTGACTTGAAATTTGTATGAATATGTTCGCGCAAGTGCAAGTGCACACTTTGCGTACGCTCGCAGAGGTGGCATTCACCCAGTTGAATCTGGTGGTGCCGAGAGTTCTCCTGTGCATTACGTTCGAGACCACAGGGGAAAAGTTCCCCGGCATATGGATACAGTTACCGTACCGTAACTATGTCCGCGTACCCTTCGCCTCAAAGGTGATAAATCCCTTAACTTCAAATGCCATAAGTAGGTGGCATAATCAAGCACATACAAAACACGGTTAAAACCAAGCCACGTCAGGAGCTAAAATTCACCAAAGGAATCATGACGATCGCCGATGTTCCTCCACGTGTTCTCGTGCTCTACGGCAGTGAAACGGGTACTGCACAGGACGTAGCCGAGCAGATCCAGCAACAGGCGTGGAATCGTCAGTTGCTGGACACGCAATGCGCCGCGTTGGACGCGTTCCCAGTCGCCGAACGGCTGGTCGAATGCAAGCTCGTTGTGTTTGTTGTTGCCACAACTGGTGATGGAGAAGCACCAGAAAACATGCGCAATACATGGCGTTCGCTGTTGCGCAAGACAATCGCCAAGAACTGGCTCGAAGGCGTTCAGATCGCGGTGTTTGGACTTGGTGATTCAAGCTACGCCAAGTACAATGCCGTCGCTCGCCGTCTCCAAGCGCGACTATTGCAACTCGGTGCCACGGAAATCATCGAGCGTGGACTTGGTGATGATCAGCACGCACTTGGGTTCTTTGGCGCTTTGAATCCGTGGTTGGAAAAGTTGTGGACCGCTGTGTTGAAGCAGTTTCCGTTACCAGAAGCCTTTGTCGTGAATGACGCACCCCGTGAGATCGAACCGCGATACAAACTGGTCGTGCGGTCTGCTCAGAAGACTTTACCAACAAACGAATGGCTTCCACGCTCGGATACGTCGTCGTTTTATGCGGCTCCGTCGAGTGCATTGCATCAAGACCACGGGATTCTCAAAGCGAAGCTCATCGAAAACCGAAGACTGACGGCACCAGACTGGAAACAAGATGTGCGTCATCTTGTGTTTGATTTGAATGATAACAGTGCCCAGTATCCAGCAGGTGCAATTGCTGTTGTGTATCCTGAAAACGTGCACGGTGTAGATGAGTTGCTGGCGTATGTGGGTCTACCAGGCCATTCTACCGTGTCGATTTTCGCGGCGGACGGGTCTCTACAATCTGATTTCCCTACCAGTACGACCATTCGTGACCTGTTTGCAAAGTACTTGGATATTCAGGGCACGCCACGTCGGTCATTCTTTGCGCGGTTGTCGTTGTTCGCGTCGAACGAAGAAGAGGTATGTTGTGTATGCATGTTCCCACAGAAGATTGACTCGCTAATCGACTTGGTTGGTCTCTTGTAGAAAGAGAAACTCGAAGAGATTGCGTCACCGGAAGGTGCAGATTTACTGTACGATTACTGCATTCGTGAGAAGAAGACCTACGTTGAAGTACTACTGGATTTTCCGAGCGTGAAAGTACCACTTGATCTCCTTGTGCAGTTTATTCCGCCACTGAAACCCCGTTCGTATTCGATTTCGTCTTCGTCTCTCGCACACCCAGGACAAGTCCACCTCACGGTTGCCATCGTCGACTTTTTGACTCCTTACAAACGCCGTCGTGGTGGCGTTTGCTCTGCGTACTTCGAGACGCTGAAACCGACCGAGAATGAGATTTACTTGCCGATGTGGATCAAGACGGGACTTTTCAACCCTCCCAACATCACCAAGGATATGATCCTTATCGGTCCAGGGACCGGCCTTGCGGCTATGCGAGCGATCGCGCAAGAACGTCAAGTCCTTCGTGCTAGACTTGAAGATACAACTACCGCTGGCAAGACAATACTTTTCTTTGGTAGTCGACATCAGCAAAAGGTACGCATCCTAGCGTTCGAGGAACTGTGGTTCACGCATTAACAACTTGAATCTGTTCAGGACTACTTGTACGGGGATGAGCTGGAGGCAATGTCTGGTTCTGGTGCTCTCACTGCTGTCCACACGGCATTCTCACGCGATCAGTCCCACAAAATTTACGTGCAGACACGCCTTGCAGAACAAAAGGAGCAGGTTTTCAAGCTTCTAACAAGTGGCGCATATGTCTATATCGCAGGTTCCGCCAAGCGTATGCCAAGCGATGTCTACGAAGTGCTGCGCGACATCTTGCGCTCGGTCGGGAAACTCTCATTGCAGGAGGCTGAGGCGGCGATGAAGGCACTCGTGCGGACGAAGCGATACGTTGTCGAATCGTGGTCATAAGTGAAAATAGAAGAGCAATACCTTGTGGGCCACCCATGCGACTGCGAGCACTCGAGTCGATATACAGGCAACGTAGTCCTTGCAGGGGACTCTCTATCACATGCCATTGGTAGTTGAGATGACTTACTATTCTAGGTCGATGATCAGCTGTCAAGTTCAATCACGAATCGTTTGAGTATCCCAGGGATTGATCAAACTCACCAAACGTCGCGGTTTGTTTAGGTGCGACTGCTTGTGATCTGAAGTCACCATGGAGGAGGTTGGATTGAAGACGGAGCCAACTGTTCCGGTTTATCACTCCAAGCTCCGTGCGAAACGAGAGGAGCGTCTCCAACAGCAACAGCTTCAACTGCAGCAACACCGACAACCTCTCACCGATAATGTCGAGAGAATGGAGACCAACGCAACTACATCCACTCGATCCGCATCAGTAAGCATCCTGACCGCACGGACAACAGCGCGCTCGATATCAACAGATGAGGCGAGACGTCGACTTCGCGCAGAGGCACGTCGACAGTTGATCGAGTTTCCTGGAACCGTGTGGGACGTCGTTCGCACGAATGACATGGCGATGCTACGTAATTTCTTTCTAGTCGAGGGCGCTGCCAAGTAAGTGTGGGTGAGACGAAGGACATACAGTATGATCTGGATCAGATTGTGTTTATTAGGCTCGTGCACGCTCATAGTAAGAGTGTCGACGAATTCGGCCGTACACTTCTCCACACAGCAGTGTGGTGGGGAAGGATCGATGCTGCTCAGTTCCTCATTCAGAATGGTGCCACGCTCAACGAATTTGATACGGTATGACGTCGTAGTGCTGTTTTCTTTTCTTGCATACTGATGGAAATTTATCTTAGGTATCCACTCGACTCACACCTCTCATGGATGCCGCTCGCACTGGTCACACAGAGATCGGTATTCTCCTTCTGGAGCATGGTGCCGATGTGACACTACGAGATGCTTCGGTACGTCTAGTGTACGAAAGATGGATTTATGGAGACTTATTGCTGCTAGTGGCTTGTAGGGAGATAATGCATTTCACTGGGCAGCTCGGCACAGCCGTGGCACGTTTCTCCTACGACTCTCCCTAAAGCTCGAGTCGATCGACCATGGTACACTAGTGGAGTGTTGGACGGCCAGAGTACGTGTATTTCTGCGGATTTCTGGAATTTCTTCTGAATCTGAAGTTGGTTTAGAATGTACGATGTCGCACACCCGCTGACTACATTCGCACACACACCACAATCTTTCCTATGGTGTCAAAACGTCTCGGGAATCTCGTACCATTGCATCGCATGCCGCCCGGCTCGAGTCACCGACACCACCACTCGTTCAGTGGACCACCAGGTGATCACTCCCCACACGAAGTTGATAGGAGTCCACTCTTCCCGATTCCACAGGCCGATAGCTCACGGCCGCCCACTGCCACAACAGAGACGCCGCCGCTCAGTGGCATCGACGATCTTGGATTAGATGTTGGGTCTTTCGCGTACAAGCCACGTGACTCCATGACGTCCCATTGATGTTCTTTATTCTCAGGTCAAAAATACACTCGGCGTCCGTTGCTTTCGCCGTCCCCTCACGTTAGTCTTGCACAACCCAATCGGATTCGTCGCTTTTGGTTTAAAGATCTCACTCTCGCAAACCGCCATGGAAGCGTTCTTGCTTGCCGTCGATGCGTCGGGGAGTGGCGGGCAAAAGGCGTGGCACACGGATTTTGTCAAGTATGACGACATCTCGGCGCAATTACTCGGGTTTACGGACCGTTCCCAGGCCGAACTCAAATGGAAACTGCACTTGAAGAACGCGGACATTGCGACACCAGCACCGGGGGATCCCAAGCATAATCAAGCACCAAATGTCGACGAGACGCCCCATTGCTTTTATGTACACGAAGAAACGAGCTGTGGTAGTGATGTCCTCGTGTTTCTTGCCGCTCCGGACGATGTGACGAAGAAACAGTGGATGAAAGCGTTGCTACAAGCAGCAAAAGACGGTCCACATCCGCCACACTTTGTGGATGGGGCGCTATCCCCCCGAACAACCGTCAATTTGCTTCCTCCGTACTGTTTTGAGGCACGTGTGACCCAAGTACGACTTCACAGTGATGGCAAGCATGCGGTACGTTCTAGTGATTCTTCCCAAGCCCCTCCAAACCTGACGAATTGTATGAGTAACAGGAATACATGGTGACCTGCCACGTTTCGGTCTTTAGTCGTTCGACCGAACGTCGAATCACCAAGGAATGGAACGTGTGGCATCGATTCTCTGAATTTAATGCCCTGAACGAGTACGTTGGAAGCACGTTTGAGCATGCGAACAGTGCCTAATGCTAGGTGTGTGATATGTCTGTAGAGCCCTCAAGGTATCACTTGGCCTCGACAAAATGGCTGATGTACCATTCTACAAAACCAATCGTGATGCTATTCGCTCACTCTTTGGCTGGTGGTCTCTGGATCAGGATTTCCTCGATCATCGACGTTTGCTTTTGGATACATTCATGAGTCGTTTGTGTACAATTGAAGGAGTCACGTCGTTCTTTCAGGAACACTGCAGTGATCATCTCAAGGTGAGTTTAGGACGAAGGCGCGCTATGGCACCGAACTGATCACTTGTGTCGTAGAAATTTCTTGCATTTGATGAACACTGTGAAGAAATGGTACGTTTCTGCGATCTAGAATGCGTTCAAGTACACTGAGAGAGATTGTGCTGGTTCAACAGGCTCCAAGTGTACGCCCGACCAAGTCTCCACGTCAAATGTACGAGCCAGGATACGGAGAGAACCCTCGGACGTCCGATATGAGTCCTCGGGATTCGGACAATACCAGTGCCAGCTTCTCATCGGCCATTATGAGTCCCGTGGCGGCCATGACGGCCCCAAGTCCTTTTCATAGTGAGACGCCGGACGAGGGTCAATTTGAAGCCGAGTGTACTGAGACCAAAACTCCACCTTCACCGCCGAAACCTAATGATTCCCCTCGACGCCCGAGTCGTAAGAAAAACAAGAATAAAGATACAACGAAAGAGAGCTGCCCAACGGGGGTGGTCGCGAACGAAACCGAGGTGACGCGACTTCCAAGCCATGCAGGGAAGAAAGGTCGAAAGAAGAACTGAATTAGGGTTGATTCAAGCTTGTCCTAGTTATCCTAGTTAAGTTCCTAAAATAGGACCGATGCATTGCTCAATCTATGTTGTTCCCATTGTTCCTTCGATTTTAAACCATCATGCAGATCACTGGTACGAAAATGACTGTATTGTAGCCATCGATGTGTGCGCTCACGATGGATTTCCGCTTTGGATGCTGTGCTAATCGGATTCTACTGTATCTTTACGTTCTGCTCATCTGATTTTGGTCATTGGAATCATCGTGTGGACTACACTAGAGCGTTCCGCAGGCGAAGGCCTTCACGAATTTGGCGCACTCAATACGCTTCTTTTCGTACGTTCAACGCCACCACAAGAGTCTTCTATCGTCTCTCATACGTTGTATTAGGTGATCATCTTGGGATTATGCATCGTCTGCGCGTATATGATCAAAGAGTACAAATTTTACTACCTTCCAGAATCTGGGGCGGCTATTTTACTAGGTCTCATTGTCGGTGCATGGTACGTCTTCCTGTCCATTGCTGTCGTATTGGATTCGTCTAATATGGAATATTCAGTGCACGATTGTTCTATCCGAGTCGCAAGGAAATGGAATTTCTGCGCTTCAACGTACGTTCCACCAGAAATTGATAAGTATTTTGGACTGATGATACGTCGTAGAAAATTCTCTTTTATTTTCTGCTGCTTCCACCTATTATCTTTGAAGCAGGATACTCACTGCATCGGGTACGTTGAACATTTGTTGTATGTACGAAGTGAACTAATAGGCTTGTGTGCTTGCCTCCAACAGAAACGATTTTTCGACAATTTCAAGTACGTACTCGACATGCAAGGCTTCGTTTTGCATAGTCTGACTAATGTGTAGATATTTGTAGCACGATCCTACTCTTTGCAGTCCTTGGTACGATGGTGTCGACGTTTATCATCGGCTATCTCACGTTTTACGCCGGTCAGAGCGGTTGGATTCCGATCGACACGAGTTCGCCACTCGAAGCACTTCTTTTTGGTGCATTGATATCGGCTGTAGATCCAGTGGCAACGCTTTCGATCTTGGGCAATCCCGAGCTCAATCTTGATCCACTCCTATACAGCATTGTGTTTGGCGAGAGCGTCCTCAATGATGCCGTTGCGATTGTGCTGTTCAATACGTTTCTCAAGTTTTACGAGTCCCAGAGTGATTTCACGTCGACGGCGATGGCTGGATTGATGGTTGAGTTCGTTGTTATCTCCCTCGGTTCCGTCGCATGCGGTGTCGTCACTGGGTAGGTTGTCACAAGGACAGATATTCTTTAATCTCTTGCTCTAATTTCGCTCTGCCTTAGGCTCGCCTGCTCATTTATGGGCAAAAACACCAATATCAAAGGCTATCCTGCATACGAAATCACGCTGCTGTTTCTGTATGCGTACGGATCGTACGCTCTCGCCGAAGTGATTAAGTTATCTGGGATTATGTCGCTCTTCTTTTGTGGTATCACCATGGCCCACTACAACTCGTACAACTTATCCAAAGAGTCACAAGTCACGGCAGAACACATTTTCAAGAGCTTTGCTCTCACGGCCGAATTCTTTGTGTTTGTCTACATGGGCATGGGGTTCTGTGCTGGGCAATTTGGTCGTTGGAATCTTACTTTTATCATTCTCGCTATCGTCGTCTGCCTTTTGTCTCGAGTGTTCAACACTTTTCCGTTCAGCTGGATCGCAAATCTGGGGTGAAGTAAATCATGCTTTAGAGGTGACTATGCGAACTCATGGAAGTGGTTCTAGGCGCTCAACCAAGATTCCGATCAAAATGCAAGTCGTGATGTGGTTCTCTGGTCTACGCGGTGCAATCGCGTTCGCGCTTTCACAGTACGTTCCATCTAATGCAATTCTTTGTATTTAATGCTGATTACGAAAAAACCGCAGAAACATGCCTGGGCCAAATCAAGACGTCTACGTCACGACCACGCTCTCTGGTACAGCGCCTACTTCAAGTTGTCAGTTTCTTGATTCTGATGTATTGTTTGGCTGTGAATGCTTGCAGTGGTGGTTTTTACAACGCTGGTCTGTGGCGGATTGACCGAGCCGTTGCTTACGTACACACAGCTCAAGGTACACTATTCGTTCGAGAATGCTCACTCATCGTACTCACATACCATGTATGTTAGCGCGACAGTGATGGTTCAACTAGTAATAGTCTTGATGACGACGAGGATTACGGACTACTGGGAGAAGAGGTTCGAAGGATTTGACGTCTGCGCATCTACATGCAACTGATACCAACTTAATATTGTAGATTTCAGACCATGCCGTGAACAATCTTGGCGGTGACAATGAACAGGAAGGATCAAACCTTCGTCATTTCGAAGCGCGGCAAAGTACAACTGGTCTGCACTCATTCTGGGGGAGGGTATGCTGTATTCTCCTCAACTGTAGCTGTTGGAGTGAGCTGAAACCACGTTGATGCGGCAGATTGACGATCGATACCTTAAGCCTGTGTTTGGTGGCTCGATGCTAAAGGTTGGTGGTCTTCGCGAACTAGGACATGATAAATTCAAATGACTCATGTGCTACGTTGGGACCTGTAGCCTAAACACATCGCAATCAAAAGCAATCCGACACGGAAGCGCAACTCTGTTGACGCAGAGTGAAACCCTGCTATGGTTTCGTTGTTCTCAGGGCATACGGAGTTTTAGGGCTAGGAAATCGAAGAGCAACACAGTGCAATGCTGCCCACGATGGAACGATAGGCTTTCGATTGACGAGTCGTTATCCTCTTGCTGACAATACTATCAAAACACACATTTGAACAACCACAAGAAACAGAGCACATCGAGAATGAGGTGAGACGGATGAGTACAGATCGCTGCGAAGAGGATCCAGGATGACAACCACTTGGTGAACCGATCTGTTCTGTGTGTCCCAGCAAGGAAGAAAGCGTTGCGTCGATTATGAGGTCGTAAATCCGATCTGTTGCCCCATAATGGACGCACGAACGGCTGTACGCATATTGCTCGCGAGTCCATGTAGTGGTACATCCAGAGTGTTGAAGCAAGCGTGGCTATGTAGGTAGCCATGCGTAGATTCTGGTGCCACCGCCTTGAGTGAGAAGAGACAGAGTTGGCCATCGTGACTCGTGAGCGCCCCAAAACCACCAGGTGGGACACGTGTGGATCCCGTCGAGAACTGGAGCAGTCGTCGTAGCTCCTCTTGACTGAGTTCGCGCACGACCTTCCAAAAGAGTTCATACGCTGGATGAAACACGAGCTCCATCGAGGTGATGGTATGGATCTGCCAGTCGTCAATATCGATTTCATCTGATCCCGACAACATATAGTCAAGCTCTTCAGCGTCAAAGAGCAAAAAGAGCTCGGGCGGTACTACTTCATAGAGTCCCCGAAGGAGTGCATGCAACTGATCTGAAACACTCTCAAACAAAAGATACTGGAGTTTTCGATCGATATACCTGTGCTTGTTGTCGTCCGTCACATCAATATGAGCTCCGCCCGGCACGAGTTCCACTTCATGGATCGTTCCATCTGGGCGTTTTTCCGTGATGGTGAAATTCAGACCAAGCGCCTCAACACCATGGTTCTCCAGTAGCCACATTATGTTCTTGTAGGCTTCCGCATCAAAGTACTCGAGATCACAGACGCTGACGGGGATCCCCAAGATGATCTTGAGTAATGGCATGGCCAAGTGAAAACCAGTCACGTTGCCGTCCAGCAACGCACGACCAAGTAAGCGACCCGTTGCCAAGAAATACGCCAAGTGGGTTTCGCCGAGGACATGTTTCGACTGCGGATTCAAATAAAACACTTGTTCGTCGGGATCAACACAGATGAAAAGACCGGTTTTCGGAGCCACAATCTTTTGGTTGAGCAGTAAGAACCACTCACGATAGACACCACCGGCATCAATTCCTTGTTCGTTTGTAAATTCGACACGAAGGGCTCCACATGCTTGTGTCGGCGTCATGGTCGCCATGGCCGTGATCGAGTCGGAGAACAAATGCTCTCGATCAATAAAGAATCGAGATTTATTGCGCATTTCGTCGGCGTCTTGGTCATGATCAGCCACTTCTTGAAACAATCCGGCCATCGTAGTAATGAATTCAGCGAGTTTGTTAGGAAAGTCGAGATCGGCATGCGTGACGCTGTCGAGACGCCGTTGTGGAGTGGACGTGCTTTCTTTCACGATACGTGTACGGACACTGGCGTCGTCACCTTCCTCAACAGGAGCGAATGCTACGCTTGTCCGACGGAATTCATCCTCGAGCATCTCTACGACTTGCTGCATTGTCAATACTTCAGGTGGTGATAGAGTCTCGGTTGGTTCCATGTTGATTGCAATGTGATTAGCTGGAGTGGAAGAACTTGGTGGGTTTGTGCTGGCAAGCACATAGGACGGAAACCCTCGCAGGGTCTTGTCGCGAAAGCTCTGGTCGTGACACCACACGATCGAGCCATTTGCGAGCAGTGCACGTATCCACTCTTTTCGACACCGCACGCGTCGCTGACGAGTCGTAAGGGATGCAAATGGGAGTAATGGCGGCAGCGTTGTGGTCTTGGTGGGGGCAGCAACTTGGTGATTGAGAAGCGCCTTGAGGCCTTTCTTCTTGGTGACCGCTGCACCACAGAGCACACAGGCTTTGGCCCGGACAGGATTGGTGAAGCCACAGGCCACACAGACAAAATACCCGAGCTTGGCTTCCCTATATCAAAAATCAAAACCACACATTAGCATCTCGCGATAGACGACGTTCTCCCACAGTTTCTCACCGCACAGCGATGGCGACGCGTCGGTCAAAGGCATTGCGCGCCGTTCGAACGCTTGGACTCAAGAGTGCAGTGTAGGCATCTTGCTCTCGCGTGTATTTCCCCAACAGCAGCGGAATCAACCAAAAGCAACTGGCAACTAGCGCCAGCGGCAGCACGAAGTAGAGATATTGTGGAGCGCCAGAGGTCATGGTGTCGACGGTGCAGTTCTGAAGGTACAGGAAAGAGACGACCCCACCCAAGTCGCTTGAAGATGGATAGGAGGATGGGCCATCGTGGAAGCTTCCATATTGATGGGATCAGAACGCGGTGGAACCAAACGCCATGGACCCAAACACGGTGAAACCACAAGTCACATGTATATTCGAGAAGACTACATTACGCGGTGGTAAAGCCAATAATCTCACTAGAGACGGCCGCCAAAACAGCATCCCGCATGGCATCAAGTTCACGATGCATCGGCAAGTCGAGACGATTGAAACAGGCATGAGCATGAAGACATCCGTACGTTTGGGCGGGTAATACCCCACGCAGGGTAAACAAACTGAGTCGACCATCGTGACTCGTAAGGGCACTAAACCCACCCGGTGGGACTCGTGTGGAACCAGTCGCATACTGTAACAAACGTTGACGTTGTTCTGCCGAGAGTTCTCGTACCACACGCCAGAAATTAAAGAAGGCTGGATGCAATCCGAGGTTGCGTGACGTGAGTGTGTGCGCTTCCCAATCGTCCACGTCAATTTCGTCCGAGCCCGACAGCACATAGTCCAATTCTTCCGCATCAAATACCATGAGTAATTCGGCCGGGACGACTTCGTACAATCCATGAAGAAACGCAAAGAGCTGACTCTGAACGCTGTCAAAGAGAAGATACTTGAGTTTGCAGTCGACATACTCGTGTTTGTTGGCATCCGTGACGTCGATCGTGTGTCCTTTTGGCACGAGTTCCACTTCACGAAGGGATCCATCTCCAAGTTGTTCAGTGACGGTAAAGTCGAGACCGAGTGAATCGACATTGTCGTTGTCAAGCAGCCATTTGAGCGTTCGATAGACTTCAGGATCAAAATACGCGAGGTCTTGGAAACTCACGGGCAATCCAAGAATGATCTTGAGCAATGGCAACGCTAAATGGAATCCCGTGACATTTCCTTCCAGCAATGCACGCCCCAAGAGCCGTCCCGCTGCAAAAAAGTACGCCAAATGATTCTCCCCGAGCATTTCTCGGGAGTGTGGATTCAAGTAGAACGTTTGATCGTGCTGGTCGACACACGTAAAGATCCCCGCCTGGGGCTTGACGATCGCTTCGTTGAGGAGGAGAAACCACTCGCGGTAGACACCACCAGCATCGATGCCTTGCTCATCGATGAACTCGACGCGGATAGCGCCGCGTACGTGCGTTGGGGCCATGGTCGCAAGTGCATTGATCGAGTCATTCAGTAAAGACTCGCGCTGGATCGAAAAACGGGATACCGGAAGTCCCCCTGTGGTCTCGACCTTGCCCAGGTCGTTGAAGAGACTTGCAACCGACGTGATAAACTGAGCAATTTTACTGGGGAAATCGAGTTTGGCAATATTGGCCGTGTCAACAATACTTTGTGCTGTAGAAGTTGTCCTGTCGTTGGTCTCGATTGTGCCACTGGGTACCGTCAGCGTCCCCGCGAACGCGACATGCGAAGGATTTGCTTCGGCCACGTCCACAACTGCAATGTGTTGTCGACACAGCTCTCTCTCCAAGAGGATGGTGACCACAGGTAACGTCCGCTCGGGTTCAGGACTCTCACTGGGCAACTCAATATCAACGCTGATATGATCCGCAGTCTCTTCGTGGTGATCGACCGCTGGAGTATGAGCAGATCGCTCTTCTTCTTCATTGTCTTGCTCTTGACGTGTCGTCTGCAAAACGTACGACGGAAATCCTGTCTGGACAACCTCACTCAAGGCATCGCGCTGCCACGTGACACGACCTTGTGAATCGACCTGTCGTGTCCACAACTTGCGCAGTCGCACACGTCGTTGACGACGACTAGCATTCTCAAAACCAATATCGCTTGGGGCGGTCTCGACTTCCCGCGATTCGTTCATCGGTTTGGCTTTGAACCTCGTCATGAGCGTCTTGGGTAGTGGAGGCATCAACGCACCACACATGACACATGATGCTGCGCGTGCGTTGTTGGTGAACTGACACCCTGCGCACGTTCGGTAGCCTTGACGTGCCTCCCTAACAGCATCCATTCAGTATATTACCGTAGCGATTTCATGGCATATAAAATAACGTACCGAATGGCGAGCGCGACGCGACGATCAAAGGCATTTCGCGCATTGCGGACACTGGGACTGCGCAGTGCTTCGTAGACTTCATCGTTTTTGTTGTCCCAACTTGAACGGAGCGCACGGACACAGAGATAGATGAACGGGACGCAAGTAAAGAAGAGTGCGATGTAGAACGCGACGCCAAGCATACTGCTTAGTCGAGGTTGCCCAAGTGACAAGAAAAGTGAGATAGGCGCATACTGAAAGAAAGTGAAAAAAAGCAGAGCGTGTTGGTGGTGATCCGAACCCGATCGAAGGTGAGCTGCTCGTGTTCTTCAAGGACCCCATCTCGTGTCGCTCGTGTCAAAACAAGGTATGATCATCCCACCGAATGTAGCCAAGACATCATCGATATCATACCGTGTTCTGTAAAACCTCTATCATTGAATAGAGATGAGACTGGAGATGATGGTTGACGCTACAAAACTCTGGACAGTGACCTGTGAAAAATGATGGGAGCGAGATGCCGATGTTGATGTTGAACATGGGCACCAGCCTCATCAACGGTCCCGTGGAATGACGACTTCATCAACGTCCTTCATGGCCTGGAATGATGACTCCGTGCGTGTTGAACATCAGGCTCTCATCAGCCTCTTGGCATCCCTTAGATGTTGACTCCTAGGCTCTGTTAAAGAGAATCGATCCGCATACAATTCTGGTGGGCTCAGTCTCCAGTTTACCAGCTCCTGCACAAGACCCCTTCCACTTCTTCAAGACCTCATGCTCCGTCATACAACTCGTCATCTTACACGTGCGACATCCAAGTCATATCGTGCGCTTCCAACTGCGTTGGGGCATGGACGACTGTGTGTTTGTGACAAGTGTACGACTCGTGGCTTTGCGGTCCAGTCGCAAGCGAAGTATGATATCCCTACGACGCAATCGGCGTTTGTGTTTGAAGAATTTAACACGCCACTCCAAGTGCGCACGGACTGGCCCGTGGTGCAGCCGAAGGATCTCAAGGCAGGCGAAGTGCTCGTGCGTCTCGCATACTCGGGTGTCTGTCATACAGATCTCCATATCTGGCTCGGAGAAGGACCACCCTTTGTCTCGCTCCCACTCGTTGGCGGTCACGAAGGTGCTGGCTACGTGGCGGCCATTGGTCCTAACACCCAGACCAAGCTCAAGATTGGTGATCCCGTGGGTGTCAAATGGCTTGCCCATTCGTGTCTCGGGTGTGAAGACTGTCGGAAGGGCCACGAGCCAACGTGTGAGGAAGCGCGCATCCACGGTGCCAATCTGAATGGTTCGTTCCAGCAATGGTGTGTGTCGTTCGCGGACCACGTGACGCCCATCCCCAAGGAACTACCACTTGATGCTGCTGCACCGATCTTGTGTGCTGGTGTGACGGTGTACAAAGCCCTCAAGGAGTTTGGTGGCAACACGGGTGATACAGTTGTGATCCCTGGTGCCGGTGGTGGTCTTGGTCACTTGGCCTGCCAGTACGCACGTGCCATGGGCTACCGTGTGATTGCCATTGACTCGGGTGAAGCAAAGAAAGAGCTCATTGCGAGCTATGGTGTGAAAGATTTCATCGATTTCAAGGATGGTAACGTGGTCGACAAGGTCAAGGAGTTGACGGGTGGTCGTGGTGCGCACGGTACGATTGTCGTGGCATCGAGCGGCGGCGCTTACGATCAAGCCCTTGATTTTCTCCGTCCATTTGGAACACTCATCATGGTGGGAGTTCCCAAAGACAAAGCGCTTGTGGCTGATGTTGGTATGGCTGTGGCAAACTCTTTTCGTATTGTCGGCTCGTATGTCGGCAATCGTCAGGATGCCTTCGAAGCACTCAAGATTGCAGCCAGCGGAGATGTGAAAGTCATGCATGATGTTGTCAACCTCACGGAGTTGCCAGATGTGTTTGATCGTTTGAAGAAAGGAACCGTTGCGGGACGACTCGTGTTGAACTGTGAGTAGGTTGTGAGTTGATACTGTGGAGAAAGCAGTATGTGGAGCAAGACAGTGTGATGTAGCGAAATGAAGAACTCATGCTTTGTGCTCACAATTGTAACAGGCATGCATCACTATTGGCAACTTTAGATCTCAGACCTCTATTACCCTATACAAAACATCTGATGATGGTATCGAAGAAGGCACCTTGTTGTCAAACTATGATCAAAGACCTCTCATATATGATACTCTGCACAAGTCATTTTGAGATCCATTCTAGCCAATCACCACACGCCGTCACCTTCCAAGTTCATCAAACTCAAGATGTCCTCCCCCATCAAAATGCGTCCGTCTCCAATGGTAAAATGACGCGTCGCGGTGGGTCCCACACAAGAACCACCGCGACGCGTCATTTTACCATTTACACAAATCTCTACCTTTTCGCAAGCTCTCGCTTCTCAATCGTCACCATCATGATCGCTGCTATGATCTTCATCACGCCCGGCGCCATTCGCCCTGCCATAGCCACGGCCACGACCACTGTCACCACAGCCACGACCACTGTCACCACGGCCACCAAGGCTGCCACCACTGCCAACAAGGTCGCCACCACTACCATCAACGCGCTTGTCCATCTCTTTCAGCGTTTCAAGGACGCCTGCCGTCGTCTCTTTGGCTTGAATGCCACCTCTGGTGTCTCTGTCGCAGCCTCAGACTCAGTCTCGGTCTCGGTCTTCTCCACCATTACCGTTGTTGCCACGAAATCCACGGACACCCCCTCCATTATGACCTGTGCGTTCTCGAATGCCAACGAAAACGACGCCGTCAATCCCACTCTTCCCGTCACCATTGAGGACTCGAACGATGAGGCTCTGTGCTCGGACGACGACGACTTGGACGATTCCGTCTCGACTACTTTCTTTCCGTGGCTTCCTCGTAACGTCCACGTCATCGGCATCAACGAACGTCCGAATGACGTACTAGTGGTTTTGTTCAACTCGACTATGAGCACGTGGCGCATCAACGCCAAACGCGACCCTTATCCGATGCCGGACTATCCATTCTTCCACTGGATCCCACAACAAGTCTTGTGTCGTCTCGCTACTGATGCGCTTGCCACCACGTACTTTGACATGATCCACAAGGACGACAAATACGCCGCCCTCTCGACGGACAAGAAGCATGCGGCCATTATGCTGTTGAATGTGCTTCATCTTCTGAACCACCGATTCCCTTATAAACTCGACACGGAATTTGCAATTGTCGACATGGTCGTGCGCGTCCTCTTCCAATCCAAGTACTTTGTCGAAGCCTATCATCACGTGGTCAAGGACTGGCATCTCGGATACTTGATCCATCGCAGCATGGCTCGTATCGAGGAGAGAGACGGCACCAAGTACCCGAAACGCGTCGAACAACGCGCGGCACTCACGAACGCCTTTCCAACCGACCGTATCGAGTAGTTCCGTTCATTCTGGCTGCTTTACCTAGTTATTTTCCCATCATCTTTAATTTATATGTATCGCTTTACGTCAAATACAACTTTTTCATTCAGTTCGACGGGTCATATCTATTCGTTGAGTATGAGCGTACGTATTTTACACACGGCAAACACATTGACGCCTACGCTAGTGGTTGTCCATCGTCGGTAGTCCAGGAGCTACTAGTACTACTATAGTACCGTAAGCAGCCGCCTGCTGGATCCGGATCCCGTTCAGATATGGGATATTCTATTCACAATCGCAAGCATCCATTCTCTCTAGTAAATTTCATCCGCACAGCGGCACTCTTCTTCTTCATTTCTTGAACAAGCACACCATGACGACTTCAATTTGATGGCTAGTTCTCGAGTGATCCATGGTGTCGAGTATCTCGACGATGGTCTCTCCTAGCAGACTAATATTCAACGAGATTGATGAACAGAAATTCCACGGGACTGGTCCAGGTCGTGTCTGGTGGTGCTCTATTGAGATACAGTCGTCCCTTATGGCACTGAATCCATCCGTCAAAACCCGCGTTGACCTAGTCACAACTCATCTGTCGATAACATAGTAGTAAGAAGCAACGTCGTCTGCCCCAGAGCCACATACGTAACACAATAGAAAGAGATTCTTCATCATCATACTGTACTCCACCAGCTCAGACTGTCGTAAACCCCACCGACTCACTCGTAACAGCCGCCAATACAGCCTCCCGCAAGGATTCGAGATCCCGTACCATTGGCAGATCGAGACGATTGAAACACGCATGGGCGTGAATGCATCCATACGTCATATCCGGTGGGACCCCATTGAGAGAGAACAGACACAATCGGCCATCGTGACTTGTCAACGCACTGAATCCACCCGGTGGAACACGCGTCGAACCCGTCGCATATTGCAACAAACGACGTTGTTGGTCGGTCGACAGCTTTCTCACAATCTTCCAAAAGTTGAAATACGCAGGATGCAGCGCAATGTTCTTGGACATGATTGTATGGGCTTCCCAATCGTCCATGTCAATCTCGTCGGAACCCGCGAGAATGTAGTCAAGTTCAGCGGCGTCAAACAACAGCATCAACTCGGCAGGAACGACTTCATACATGCCTTTGAGGAACGCAAAGAGCTGTTCCTGCACACTATCAAAGAGCAAATACTTGACTTTGCAGTCGATATACTCAAGTTTGTTGTCGTCTGTCACATCGACCTCTGCTCCATCAGGAATCAAATCGACCACGTGGATGGTCCCATCTGGTCGTTTCTCCACTGTCGTAAAGTCGAGACCCAGCATCTCCACGCCGTCATTCTCCAACAACCACTGCAAATTCTTGAACGTTTCGGGATCAAAGTACTCGACGTCCCCGAATCCAACAGGAAGACCCAAAATGATCTTGAGAAAGGGTAGTGCCAAGTGAAAACCCGTCACGTTTCCTTCCAGTAACGCTCGACCAAAGAGACGACCTGTCGCCAAGAAATGTGCCAAGTGATGGTCGCCAAGAAGTGCCTTGGATTGGGGATTTAGATAGAAGGTTTGTTCGTGTGGATCGACGCAAATGAAAATCCCTGCGTCGGGTTTGACAATCTCTTCGTTGAGGAGGAGAAACCATTCGCGATACACACCACCTGCGTCAACACCTTGTTCATCGACGAAATCCACACGAATGGCGGCACGGGCTTGTTGTGGCGTCAAGGTGGCAATGGCACCAATGGATTCCGATAAGAGGGATTCACGATGAATGGCAAAACGCGACACGACGCGTTCGTGGGTCTCGTTGGATCGGTTGGTCTCGTTGAACACACTGGCCATCGACATGATGAACTGCGCGAGTTTGGTTGGAAACGGTAGCTGGGAGTTCTGGACCGTGTCAGCGATGGCTTGAAGACTTTGAGGATTTGCCTCTGAAGTGGAAAAGGCAATACATGAGGCATTGGCATCCCGTGTCGAGACGATTTCCAGTGTAAGATTCTTCAGCTCGGCCTCGAGAAGACGTGTCGCGTCTTCAATTGTCACCTCTGGTTCGGGTTCCTCCTCCGATTCAACCGTAATGGCGACTGCATCATCATCTTGTTCATCTGCTCTAGGTGTTCGGTCATCAGTTGCTTGCGTTCGTTGAATGCGTTCAGAAGACGACGGCATTGATACTCGTTCAGCTTCTTCGTGGTGGATGTTGGGGGCAGACTCGGGGGTAGGACGAGAGGTTTGGAGGACGTAAACTGAAAAATTCACCAACTTTGCGTCTTGGAGCGTCGCATCGTGGATCCAGACCACACGCCCGTGCTCGTCTTGACCACGCGTCCACTCTTTTCGTTGTCTGCAAACAACCCAACTCCATCAGCACACGCGATGTCCACGACACTTCCACCGACTCTATTTATCTACCTCACACGTCGTTGACGAGTTGTCATAACCACTGGTCGCACGTCTTCCTCCACTGGACGCTTTGCTTTGCGCTTGAACATACCTTTGGGTTTCGGTGGCATCGTTGTGCCACAGAGCACACAGGTCACAGCACGTGCCGCGTTCGCAAAGTCGCAGCTGTCGCACGCTTGAACACCCTGCTTGGCCTCTCTGTTTCCAAGTGCGTATGAGCCATAAGGGAGACTACCAGTCTTGACAGTAAAACCTACCGAAGCGCGAGTGCGACGCGGCGATCGAACGCGTTGCGCGCTTCGCGCACAGTCGGACTCCGCAGGGCTTCGTAAACGTGGTCGTTCTTGCGATCCCATTTCGTACACGCGCGTCGAATGAGCAGCAGAACGAACGGCAAGAGACCGAGCACGACGTATACGACGTCAACCACTATGGTGCCCACGTTCCCGGCCATGGTGGCTGCAAGGCGAGAATTGGTGACAAGCATCAAAAACAGAACACTCCTGACCTGTCAAACCGCATACGACAGCCGGTGAGCCAAACGTTTCGAGTGTCATTGCATACAAATAAACCTCCGAGATAGGATAGGGAGCTCCTCCCCCAACAAAATTTCAATACTGCGCCGTTCCATGGTCAACTAACTAGCCGTGAATCCGACGGCATCGACCGCAATGGCCGCGTGGACTGCGCGTCGCATGGACGCCAAATCAAAATGCAATGGGAGATCGAGACGGTTGAAACACGCGTGACTCCGAATGTACCCCATGGATCGCCATACTGCCATGCCATGGAGGGTGAATGCACATTGACGTCCATCAAAACTCGTGAGTGTGGCAAAACCTCCGGGAGGTACACGTGTCGAGCCTGTCGCGAACTGCAGAAGTCGTCGGCGTTCGTCCAAAGAGAGTTCTCTGACGACCCGCCAAAAGTTGGGAAGTGCTGGATGCATCAAGAGATTCCCCGACAATTGAGAATTGCGTTCCCAATCGTCCACGTTGATATCGTCCGAGCCCGCAATCAAATGATCCAACTCTTCAGGATCCAGTAAGACGAGCAGTTGGGGTGGAAGAATGTCGTACAGACCTTTGAGAAAGGCAACGAGCTGATCATGGACCCGTTCCACAAGCACATACTGAAGCTTTCGGTTCACAAAATCGTGCTTGTTGTGATTCGTGACTTCGGTCGTGCTTCCGTTGGGTATGAGCTCAACGACATGTGTGCTGCCGTCCGGAAGCTTCTCGACGACTGTAAAATCGAGACCAATTTCTTCAACATTGTCGGTGGTGAGTAGCCACTGGAGATTTGAGTATAAGGTCGGATCAAAGTGTTCGAGGTCCGGAAACCCAATCGGTAGACCAAGAATGATCTTGAGTAGTGGTAATGCTAAGTGAAAACCTGTCACGTTGGCCTCTAGGAGGGCACGTCCAACGAGTCGACCGGCTGCAAGGAAATGGACCAAGTGATTGTCGCCCAGGATCTCACGGGAATGGGGATTGAGATAGTACAGTACATTGGCCTCGTCCACACAAGTGAAGATACCTGCCTCGGGAGCCACGATTCGCTCGTTCAACAGCACAAACCACTCTCGATAGACGCCACCCGCGTCGATACCTTGCTCACCAACGAAATCCACACGAATCGCCGCTCGTACTTGATCATGGGTGAGTGTAGCCATTGCTTCGACTGAAGTTGCAATCAGCGAGTCACGGAGGATGTTCAGTCGGGTCGAGTGAATCGTTCCATCGTCGTTTAGTGCCGCACTAAGAAATACCGTAGATGTCATAGTCACAAATTGAGCCAACTTGGTCGGAAAATCAGTTGCTGCCTTGAGGACAGCGTCCTTCCATTCGGCATTCGATAGCTTTGTCGTCTCGAGCTGGACGTGCATGGGGGCAGCATGACCATTTGTCACTGGGAGAAGTTCAACTTCGGTGCCGGATACATAGTTGCGTAGTTCAGCGAGAATATCGTCGAGTGTTGGTTTTATCGGTTTGTCGATTGGAACAGCAACCGTGTCTACAACCTCTTCGCTTGATGCGATGGGATCTAGAATGCCGCCAACTGAGCCAGTAGTAACCTGGGCATCGTTACTGCCTAATGGTACTGCTGCCTTGATGCGAAGCATATAATAGGGAAATATCGTAGCTTTTCGCTCGATGCTGGATGCCCACACCACCTTGTCTTCTTCTGTGACTCGGCGGATCCAATCCTTTCGGGATCTATCAAACAGGAACATCCAAGTCAACCAACAATACGTATGCCTGACCAGCGAGAATCGTTACCTTACGCGACGCTGTCGCAGCGTCAACTGAGTATTGTCATAGGACGGCTGCGCACCATCGGTCAACTTAAATCCGCACAAAACACAGCATTCGGCTCGGATACGGTTGGTAAAGAGACACTTGCCACAGAGCCTAAAGCCACGTTCGGCATCACTACAATCGGCCACAACGTGAGCAATCGTGTGCAAAACAATATCCACAACGTTCACCAAGCGTACCGCAGGGCTGCTTCGATGCGCCGATCAAACGCGTTTGTCCGACTAGGACTGCGCAATGCAACAAACGGCGGTTCCACAAACTGGGCGGCTTCGGCTCGGTACTCGAGCCAGCGGCTGACACAGCCCACGACGACGAAGAATGCCAAGACACCGAGCACATAGATCAGCGTGTCCACCATGGTCCGCTGGTCCACGCGTCCTGTCCCCTTGACCAGCCGTAGGGAGATGCGGACATGGCTGCGTGCTGAAGGTTCTTTGAGATTCTGAATACAGTAAGTATCTCACCCTCTTTTGATACATCACAATAAATCTCACCATTAGTAGTAAAGAATCCAAATTAAAGGTATGTCGCAGATTTAAATACCACCTTGTTTTGGGATTATGGGTACACCAGATGGTGAGACCAACCAAAACACGGTCGATGAAAAGCGAGGAGGTCACATCATCGCGCATACTCATCTAAAAACCTCAGAACAGAATTTCCATTCAACACGACAATCATGGCAAACGAAATGTTCATCTTGGGGATCGTTGCCCTCGTGGGGATCATGATCTTTTGTGCGGTCGGCATCATCCAAGAAGAACTCACGCGACGCAGTGTGCGTGCTCAGCTCCGTGCCCCGTTGCTCCATGAGTAGGACCGCCTCTCTCGTCTTTCTCGTTCCTGGATTTGCCGTTGATCATGGATGTCGTGATGTCTCTGTAGTGATGGCACCGAGTTCGGACCCGACGGGATCGAGCGCCGCGTGGAACTCGCTGTCCGGTGCGTTGTTCTTGGCGATGGCATCGCGTCGCCGCGTGAAGATGATTTAACTCATGGGAGGTTATGCATATTTCTGTAGCGAAGCACGCCTGGGCTTTCGTGTCTGCCCACAGTGCGAGTTCAGCAACCCACGGCGGGCGCTCGCTTGTGTAATTTGTAGTGCAATGATTGAAGAGAAAACGGGCAAGCTGAGTAAACCGAAGAAATCATTGTCGTGGCGACAGCAGCGCGTGCGGTAGGATGAACGAAATGGTTGTTACGAACATGCTGATCTTATATTGTCGTACGGAGTAGGCGTCGCAAGGAGTGGACAAGACGAGTTGGAGAAGATGGAAGTGTGGTATGGGAGCACAAACCAGGTGCAGCAGTGCTTTGTGTAGCCTATGTGCTCCGTTCCAGTCGACGTCGTCGCCCATCCGATGTCCAGCCTATCGAGCCCGAGCCTGAAGTTACTCAAGAGTCCAGCGAACTGGAACCAACGGCATCCATTGGACCAATCACAATTGTCATCCCTGTCGAGTCTACGACGCAGGTCGCCGAGGCTTTGGAGCGGGAATTCAAGGATATCACGGTAGAAATCACGCCGGCAAGCGAAGCTGATCCCATTCAAACAGCTTATTCCACGCGTACGGCGAGCTCTATTTCCCAAGACATCAAGGACACGATCACCAGTGCCCACCTCGACTTTCCAACAAAACTCGCACAGTTCATTACGACGTCGTCCACCATTTTCCTCAATGCCACCCACGAACAGGAAAATAACACACACAATGTGTCTCATTTCAAGGTCAACCGCGCGACGGTACTGGAGGATTCCATCGATGCGATCGCCACGATGACGCCGACTCAAGCTCGTGCTGCGATTCGCGTCGACTTTACCGATGAGCAAGGGATTGATGCCGGTGGCGTTTACCGTGAATGGTTTCTCTTGGTGAATGATAAGATTGTGGTTCCTGAAGCCGGTGTCTTCATATGTGTGGATCCCAAGGATCAAGCTTTTTACCTCAATCCTCAGTCGCGTGAGGTTCTCGGGGACAATCACTTGGCACATTTTCTTGCTGTTGGTCGTTTGCTCGGACGTGCTCTGCTGGAGGGCAATGTCACGGGATTCCACTTGGCTCTTCCACTTCTCAAGATCATTTTGGGTCTTCCAGTTGGTCTCAGTGACCTGGAATACTTTGATCCAGAGGTCTACAAGAACCTGATGTGGCTGCTTGATAACGACGGTGTTGAATCCCTCGGTCTGGATTTCACTGTGACCGAGAAATCACCGACGGGAGTTGTTCGCATCGTGGAGCTTGTGCCCGGGGGTAGCGACATAACCGTCACGGACGCCAATAAACACACCTACATCGACTGCAGGCTCAAGTATCTTTTGTTTGACAGTGTGTCGGCTCAACTCTTTGCGTTCCTCAAAGGTCTCTACGAAGTTGTTCCCACCGAGCTCTTGATGCTGTTTGACGCAGAAGAACTCGATTATGTCTTGTCGGGCTCGGATGAAATTGATGTGGACGATTGGGAGCGCAACACGGTCACCTCCAAGAATCTGGTGGATCACCCTGCCCTCGCCAACTTCTGGACTTCGATCCGCGCGCTTTCGATTGAAGATCGACGTCGCATGCTTCAATTTGCCACGGGCGCGACTCGTGTCCCGCCCGGCGGGTTTAGTGCCCTGACGAGTTACGATGGTCGACTCTGTCGCTTTACCCTCAAGGGTGTGGATCCTGCACGAACGCGAGGATACATTCGCAGCCACGCATGCTTCAATCGGCTTGATTTACCGCTTCATATCGAACAGCGTGAGATGAGATTTGCGCTCTCGGCGGTGCTTTCGAGTCGATCATTTGGCTTTACAACGGCGTAAAGGAGATGAAACGTTTTTGCTGTTTGTATAGTTAAGCATTAATGAAAAGGTTGTGAACTCGATTACTAGTGTTCGGGAGGAAGCATTTTGGCTGTGCGTGAAGGTCCCATAATCAATCGACTCCGCGACGAAACGCGTCGGTGAAACGACAGATCTCGACTGCTGTTGGTCGACACTGTCGACTGAAAACTCCATCCCACGAGATCATTGTGCATTCCTGTGGCACCTTGCATGACAGGGAGGTTCTCATGGAAATCTGCGGTGGACGGCATGTGGCCGCCCATTGTATCGAAAGTGGAGTGATGATCACGAGATTTGTTGCGCCCCGAGGCCACGCGCGCGTACAACGATCCATGGGGGAGGATAAGTCGTAATAAATTGTCAAACATTTGTCGACATAGATCCGGATGTTTCACATCTCGCATCGGTCCAAGCAGAGTATGCAACGTTGAGGTCATCTCCCCAGCTTTCCACTGCTCCTGCCAATTGTGCTGGCGTTTTTCAATGACTGCAAGAAGGATTTCTCCCCATGGTTCTTCGGGTGTCGATAAACCGAGAAACACTGCAGCATCCATGTCGGCATCGACGTCCATGTAACTACACTTTTCGCGCATGAGCTGGGCCATTTCTCGGTAAGTTTCCACTGCAATACTTAGTGCCGTCTGGAACAATGGTCTCGACTGTAAGACCCCAAGTAAGGCCTCAGATGACAGCGAGAGCAAGTCACATGCCCGCACCGTGCGGACAACACACCGACTCATGGCATACCCAAGCAAGCCTCGTTCCCCGAAAAAGTCACCACTCGAAAGGCGTACCTCGCGTGGAATCATGGAGATCGAATCGTCTGGGCTTTGTGGAGGTGATGCCAAAGCTGCTGTGATCACCGATTCAGCCGAAGTTCGTGAGATGAGTAATCCTTTCACGACAAAAAACATATCCTTGGCGATGCTGCCTTCAACAATAACGTTTTCGTCTCGAGGATATCCTTGGTACTTGAGTTGTTCAGCAATTGCACGCATTGTCGACTCGAGTTCAGTTCTACTGGCCAATGCTTTCGGGAGCAATGGGCTGAAAGTCTGCGTGACAAACGCTTCGAGGGATGCGTTACCAACGTGCAGCACGACATCGTTTCGAATCTCGGGCGGAATGTCTTCGAGGACAGCATGATAATCCACCCCACGATGGGAACTCCAGAGACTTGAGAGAAAATCATGGGCGCGTACACGTAGCCGTCCACTAATACGCCATCGCTCCAAGTACGTTCGCAATGCGATATGATGATGGCGGAATTCAACTTCGTTGCTGATATAGCTGACGTACAAATGTGCCACTTCACCAATCATGAGTGCCATGGCGAGCAAACCCACAAACGAGATTACAAGAGTAAAGAGAAGTTGGCTGCCACTGTGAGGGACAAATGTCTTCCCTTTCTTCACGAAAACAGTGACTGCAAAGAAGAAGCTTCGTTCCATACGCATCGCAAGTTGTTCGACTGGCGTCACTCCCATAGTATCTCGATGGTTTGCTATCTCTTCTGCGTCGTTCAGATACACTGCTGGTGGTGACCACTGATACCATGCATTTGTCGGCTCAGTTGTGGTGAATTTAGCAGCCACAAAATACGCACAAGAGCACCAATACATCCCAATCAAGAAGAGCAACCAACGTGCGACAAATCGCGTCTGCTCATATCGCACGCTTCGTCGGTAGATCTCATCCACATAATGTTGAAAGTTGATAACCTTGAGACACCGATTTAGTCGCAACCATGGCGATTCATAAAAATCGACAATGAAATGATCAAATGGAAATGCAGCAAGTGCGTCCCACAATAACTGACGCTGTTTCTGATACGCTTCCCGATGCCGCGTCTCGTAGAGTTCCATTGAGGAGAGAGACTCTTTCATGTTCCAATTCATCCAAATATCCCATGCAAAGATAAGTTCGCAGACATGAGTCAGTGCCCGTGCGATCATGGGGAGGAGAATATGAATCATTTTTCCTCGATTGTCTTGGTAGCACCGAAGATCAAAGGCGACGAGAAACGGCATCGCAATGGCCATGAACACAGTCGCAATCGCAACGATTCGTAACCACATGACGTGGGTTGGGCTTTGCACATCTGTGCAGTCCAATAATTTGTCAATCCACAGCTTAGACGCAGGCTTTGTCTTCGATGATTTGGACTTTGAAGCTGATTTCACGGACGACGATGGTGGGGTCATCCGTTCACTGGTGGTTGTAGATGAGGTCGGAGGTTGTTTGAACGGAACACTTGAATCGCTTGTGATGGGGATTGCAGTTTCAGGTGAGACGCGGGTTGTTCCTACTCCTCCTGACTGATTCTCGAGTCCCTTGCTTGGGGTTGACTGCGCCGCATCAGCACCCTTGTTTGACATACGCCGAACGATTCGTTTAGAGCTTTGTACAAGCTTATCACGAAGTCGTCGTGGTGAGATGGGAGAAGAAGTTGAGTCAGATTGTTCCTTCATTTGCTTCAAGAGCTCCTCATCATGTTGCTGTTCCGCCATATATAAGTTTCGGAGATGTTGCTGCTCTTGTTGAATACTCACAATCTTCAACACGCGTTTCTTCCATCCAGGGTACCGTTCAAATACGAGTTCCAGTGACCGTCGAGACAATTTGTAAAGTACGCATGATGTACGTGCCAGTGTGCTCGCTGTGCGTGGTTTGTTCGAAAAGAGAGCAATTTCGCCAAAGTAGCTTCCTGGATTCAGCTCATTCACCTTCTTCATCGTAGTTCCGGACAGAGTTGACGTTGGCTTGAGCTGTGGGGAAGATAAAGACTGGACAGCCGTTCTAGGTTTCTTCTCGTCATCAACACCCAACGGTTTGGCCGAGGCACTCCCAATGGCGCCTCCCATTGTAGCTGTTTCACTGCTCAACCGATGTAGCGTTGAGGCTGGTACCAAGACGTCAATGACACCTGTAAACACAAAGAACATATCGCTCCCCAAGTCTCCGTAACGACAAACGTATTGATCTTTCACCACCAGCACCTGCTGAAACTGAGACACGAGCATGCGCGTCACGGATGGTTCCATTCCTGCAAGAAAAGCGACTTTGATGATCATGGGCTGGAGATGAACGAGACGAATGTCGGTCAATAGAGATGGTGGAAGATAGCTTTCGAGTACGTGCTCTTGTGTGATCGAGTGAGAACGCTGGAAAAACGCATAGGTCTTGAGCTTGTCTTGGAGGCCCTCGGGCAGGGCGAAATGCGACAGCAGATGGCGTATGGTCGCAAACTGAGAGTTAAACTCGCGTGTATCGGCGCCTCGCAACTCGACAACATCGGCTAAGTTGCCCACAATGTATGCAAACAAGCCAAGACCACCCAACATCGTCACGACTGCGAACAGCGACTCGAGTGGTGTCTGAGGCACCGCGCTTGTGGTCGAAGCCGACATGACCCCAAAGGACCAATAAATGGCGGATAGATATTGAACGGAACTAGTTGCGTTTCGGAGGTTGGCATCTGGGACCCATGACGACTTTGGCGTTGATGTATTTCCAAAACTGAACCAAATGCAGCCAAGCGTGTGGGCCAGCAGCATCGTGTAGTAAACGATTTTCAAAAGCCGCAACTCCAGTGTCCGGTTCAAGTACTGGGCCTCAATCGCCGAAAGTGTCATGTTCACGCGAATCAATCGCGCGAGTTTGTTGATACCAAGAAGTTCCACTCGCTTCTTGTATCCACCGACCAATGCAATGAACCAGTTGAGAACGTACAGCGGAACGATCGCGATCGCATCTGCGATGAAAGCCTTTGATCCATAGTAGCGCCGCTGAATGTGGACGAGGTCCATGATCTTGTTTCCATACTCATAAAATCCTAGGCGACTGTGGAAGTACATATCCATAGCGAAACAAAGTTCACATAGCACCGTCACAGCCTCCGATACCCAAACACGATGCACCGATACACCAAAGCAGATCTCATACACCATCTTGAAGCTCTGAAACACAATGAGCAACGCGATCCAGATCTGCCAGACTTCGGACGTTGAAGAGTCAGGGTCAAAGAGGACTCCGACTTCTTCATTATTGACTTGAAAAACCTTGGCAACAAGGTCGCGCAAGCGAGGGAACCATCGACTAGATCCGAGAACGCGACGCCCTGACGTCGATGAAAGCGCACTCGCTCGGCGTGACTCGAGAGCATGGGCACGAACCAGTTTGGAGTCAATAATCCGCTTCTCAAGTGCCTTGAGTGCCATGGACAGTGTTGGAAAGGTATTGTGCATCGCCTGGAGGTCCTCTCGCGACAGAAAGAGCAGGATACAGCCACTGATCGCTGTCATTCGTTCCGTGTAGCTCACGGAAGACTCGTTTAGGTGTAAGGATGCCGTCCCAAAAAAGCCTCCTTTGGGGATACTCTGAGGAACGTTCCCGTCGGTGATCATGCAGACCTCACCATCGAGCAAAAAGAATAGACCGCTTGCGTAGTCACCTTGTCGGTAGATAGTCTCGCCTTGTCCGTACAAAATGAAATCCACGCTGTCCACAAAGACTTTCTCCAGGGCGGTCAATACTGGTCGCACATCGGCGAGGAGTGCCAGTGTTTGTACTGCTGGGAGGCACATCGCTTGAAGAATATCCCTCTTGATGGAATCTGGTAGCTCGTATAGAAGATCACTTGCAATGGCTCCACGATGCGAACTCCACCAAAAGTCCAGAAAGGCATTGACGCGCTGCATGATGTCTGCTGGAGCACTTTGCGACCGCAAGAACGACTGAATTCGTGCCCGAGTCACAAGAAACTCTCTCTGCTCAACGGTTGCCGAAGTGAATCTCGTATGCACAATATAGACGAGTAATGCAGCAACCACGAGACCGAGAACCATGCACACGATCGCAAATGTTATCTGTGTGTCACTCGCCGGCTCGATTGTCTCACCCAGCGTGGTGAGCGTGGTCGCCGAGAAGAATAGTGCTCGTGAGTACTGACGAAGAAACAATGCGCCAACCGAGATCTGTGCTGTTTCGTTGCTGAGATCAGCGGTTGGAAGCCACGACGAGTCACTCGCACTATCGGAAAACCCTTCCAAGCGCGTGAGACCAAAGAAAGCACAAGCCACGACGTGAAGTAGAAGACAAACAGCCACGCAGAGGGCGATGAGTTGTTGCGCTTGATTCCATGAACTGTCTGATGGCTGGGAGGGGGGCAACGCTGAACTTGATGTCTCTAATCGACAGTTGCGCCATTCACGGAAGTGTTCGGGAAGGCGCCAGATACGACCTAGTCGTGGAATGCTCAATAGGACGCCCCATACTGTCGACCCAGCTGAATATCCGATCAGCGGGTACGGAAGTGCACACAAGACGTCGGCCACACAAGCCTTACTCCACATGTAGCGCATCGCCAACTGGGTTGTCGTCAGCTCTTTCTCGTTGTCGGCATGTGCAGAAGGAGGTAACTCTAGATTGGCCATCACAAAGATATCCACCCAAAGCATGAGAACCATGATGGTGTTCACGAAGTGGAATCCCCATGTCGTGGTTAGATGGGTGCGCAAGATTTGAAACCCCAAGAGAGCAGGAACGGTGATCCAGAAGTACAAGAGAACGCACTGAAGTCCGACAAGCCATCGATAACGAAAGCGTGACAAACGAGGAATCGGTTTGCGAAGCAAAAACTTGGACCACCATTCGGCTTCTTTACTTGGATGTTGTCGCTTCTGACTTAGCATTTTTGACAGATTGTCATAGAAATTCTGCATTGCATCGACAGCCATGGCTGAGCGATGGGAGAAGAGATTCAGCGTCGCTGTGTCGTCATTCGATCGCTTGGAGAAGAACGAATGACTGCGTTTGAGCACATTGGGTCTTGGCACAAAAGTTGGCGATTGTTCGAGGCTTTCTTCTTTCGGCTCGTTGAACTGGCCACTGTTCTTTTGGTCAGGCGCATCCGTGTTTCCTTGTTCGGTTTTCTCGCGCTCAGACCGACGACTCATCAGGGACATTTGCTCACGCCTTTCAACGGAAACGTTCATCGCAGACTTACTTCGTCCGATCTGTGGCCTTTTCGTCACTGGTGCCTTCTTTATCTTTGGTGCGACTGGCTCATCATTTCCCGTATTCAATGAACGTCGGCGCTTGAGACGATGTGCCGTTGGTGAGCCCGGAGGCGTTTTTGATTTTGTAATCGGGATCGTCGGCACACCTGAGTTGTACGAATCATGAAATAAAGTTGTGAGGACAAAGTCGTTACCGTTTGTAGGCACCGCGGAACCTCCTGTTGTGGACGTATGCGCGCTGAGGATGGTGTCAACCTCTTGAGCGATTAGTTCGGCATATTGTGGAAACCCTTCTAGTACACGTTCAATATGGAAACGTGACAGCTTGTAAAGGGTGCAGTATGATGTAGTCACAACTGTTGCGGATCGTGGACGCTTCGAAAATACCGACACTTCACCAAAAAAACTGCCACTACGAAGCTCTCGCACTTTGGTACCATTCACGAGGATATGGAGGAGTCCCATGACGACCACGTACATCGAGTCGCCTGGATCCCCACTTGCAAACACCTCAAAGTCGGCGGGTAACGACACCATCTCGAGCAAACAGGTCAGAGCCGTAATAAACTGATTGCTGCATTCTTTGAAGAGCGGGATGGCCGCAATTGTATCCCGCAAGAGCTCCACCTGTACATCTCGAACAATAGATGGACACAAGAGTTGGACAATTTCTCGGTCATTTGCTTCAGCGTCTGTGTGATACCGTTTGATGTATTCGACCGCTTGAGTCTGTAGTTGTTCGGGGACATGATAGTAGCACAGCATATGCTTGAGTTGATTAAGCTTGGCTTCTGCGGCTGTTCCTCTCGTTTGCTCGCTCTTGGACAAGACAAAGAACACCGCGCAGAGGTATGAAAAGAGGGAGAATCCCGTAAGTAGCACAATGATGGAGAAGACAAACTCGGCCGATTCGCGAGGCAGCTCTCCTTCATAAACACCCGTCAAGAGTCCAAATGTCCAAAAGAATGACCGCAAGTAGAGTGAACTGGAGTGATCAGGCGACGGGAGCCACAATTGGTCATTATTTTCTGTGGCCGTGCGATATCCAAACGAGACTCGAGCACAGGCGAGAACGTGAGTTACAAAGGTCGTAACCACTACGACCTTGAGTACCTTGAGCGTCACAAAGAATTTGGCGTAGAGATCTTCGAGTATCGCAAAATACTGGGGCACCCGCCAAAGACGGAGAAATTTGTGGCATTCGAGCCACACTGGGGAGACACCAATTGCTTGGGACTGAACAACAAGCGCCAGTGGCACAATGGCGATCGCATCGAGGACAAACCCTAGCGAAAACAGGTATTTCACACGAGCGCGGGAAGCGTCACGGTAGATATTGCCGTCTTCATAGAATCCCGTGTTGAGTTTCACGTAGAAATCCACCACGAAGAACGCTTCAACCCCGTAAAAAACTTTAAATTCGGGACGATGGAAAAGCGACGGGAGGGACGTCGTTGTCTTCACCTCCGGTGACACAAAGACGACCGCGTAGGGCAGAAGAAAGCACTGAAAGACGAGTGCAAGGAGGAGAATTTGGTACCATGCTTTGAGGAATGGCGAGTGCGGATCGAGTGCCGTGCGGGGATCAAACGCAAGTAACCAATCGGCAGAGGAACGTCGTACGACGCCCCCCGAGAGTCGACGGGGATCACTGCTGCGTGAGGAGCGGCGTTGACGTGAGGCGGGTGACGGCACCACACGGGGCGGCATGAAGGGACGCGAAGGGAAATCTACTGGGATTGGACCAATTCCCAAGTGTTGAAGTTGGCGAGTTCCCATCCTCCAGACCGAGTCCAACGCCACCGAATAATGAATTATTTCTATTATCGGATGCATTAATAAATGAGAAACACAGGATAATAGACTGTATAAACATATATTCGGTCAAAATAAGTAGGAATTGATCTTCATATGGGTTCATTGCGTGGGACCTCACACCCATTTGTCAGCTGGGGAACAACGACCACGTTTCTGAGGCTGTATGGGTGACAATGCATTTCCCCTCTCTCTCTCTTCCGCACACAATTCATCATGAGTCTCGTTGTCAAGATCTTGTTGATCGCTGTGGCCGTGGCGTTCTTCTGCTGGTTCTTCGTGCGGCGACTATTTGTCGACACGACACCACGGAATCGACATGTGTATCAAGCGCTTCGTAGTCCCAGTGTGCGTGGGGCCGCGAGCGCACTGGAACGCCGCATCGCGCTCGCGGTTCGGTACGTGGTTTCGTATCATGACATTGGGAAATGCTGGCTAATGTAGCGATGTATAGTGAAGCAAGTCATGAGGCGCGTATGTGCACAGTTTGCTCCTTTGCCAACACCACGCGCATGAAAGTGGCGTCGTGTACGCTTTGTGGAGCGTCCCTGGAGATCCCACCGCGCCGGGGACTCGTTCGTTTGCTCCCGGAGCATCGAACGCCGATAAGATCGGAGACGGACGTGGCTCAAGGCCCCTCCACTCGACAACGTCGCGTCCAGTACGTTCATACCTTGGTCTGATGCAAGAGAATGATACAAAACTAATGATTCGTGCATGGTAGGCGGCGTCGTGAATGGACGCGGCAAATAGAAACGGATGGCAGCATCGTGTGGTATCATCATCCAGAGTTTGAATCTCCCTCGACTACAAAGTTTCCTGCCTATGTCATCCAATCTGAACCGTCATCCGCAGTCGTTGAGACAGACGACACCATCGCGAACGAAATCACCATTAGGGTTGAATCGGAGGCTAAAACAGAGAGCGCGCAGAAACATCTCGCGAATCGTCTCGAGGCTCAATTCAAAGATACGCGCTTGACGGTCATCGAGGTAGACAAAGCTGATCCGACCTGTGTGGCATTTGCATCGTCCACTATCAATCTTTCGTCCAGCAGTTTCCAGCTTGACTATCCGGCCAAGCTCGTCCAGTTCATGACATCCGTAGCAAGCTTGCTCAGTGAGAGCAATACGACCTCAGACCTCCCGTCCGTTGCTCGCTTCTCCATTTCAAGGGAGCAGTTGTGGGCGGAGAGTGTTGAAGCCATCGCTACCATGACTCCCAACCAGGTCCGCTATCCCATTCGTGTCGAGTTTATTGGCGAGCCAGGCATTGATGCTGGTGCTCTGTATCGTGAGTGGGTTGGATCGCTTAACAAAGCCATGGCGACACCCGAGGCAGGGATTTTCACATGTGTTGACCCGCACGAGCAGATCTTTTACCTCAACGCCCAGTCGCAGGACGTACTGGGTGAGAACCATTTGACCCATTTCCTCGTTGCTGGTCGTCTCGTGGGACGTGCGTTACTTGACGGCAATGTCACGGGGTTTCAATTGGCGCCGCCATTGCTCAAGATAATGTTGGGGCTGCCTGTGAGTTTCCAGGACTTGGAGTATTACGATGCCGAAGCTTTCAAGAATCTCGAATGGTTGATGGCGAACGATCAAGTGGATACACTCGGTTTGGATTTTACAGTCGTTGAGAAACTACCTGATGGCAAGACCCGCGTCGTGGAACTCGTTCCGGACGGTAGCAATATCGACGTGACCGATGATAACAAGCTCGAGTATGTCGACCGTAAGCTCAAGTATACATTGTTTGAGAGCGTCCAGGGACAACTCAGCGCGTTTCTCACGGGTTTGTATGAGGTTGTTCCCGCAGAACTACTCGCGTCTTTTGATGCTGAAGAACTGGGCTTGTTGTTGAGTGGTTCGGATGAGATCGACGTTGACGATTGGGAGGCCAATACTGTGGCGTTTGTCGAATCAGTAGCGTCCGAACGTAAGCCTCTCAATCTCCTACCCTGTTACGAAAACTTTTGGAAAGTTGTGCGGGAGATGACCAACGATGAGCGTCGACGGCTCCTGCATTTTGCAACGGGCTCCACGCGACCTCCACCCGGGGGATTCAGTTCCCTCACGAGCTACGACGGACGATTGTCACTGTTTACACTTCGTGGTGTACCTGAAGACACAACCCATGGGTATCTTCAGAGTCATGCGTGTTTCAATCGCGTCGATCTGCCTACGTTCTGGACGTACAAACCGATGCGGAAGGCCATGTATGCAGCGATTTCGTTCAATGAAGATGGCTTCACAATTCAATAAACCCATGAACTCATTATAATTTGGTTACTGATATAGTATCAATTGGAGCAACATTGGGTCTTGTTTATGGTGTGCTAATGCAACATAAGCTGGTGCATTTCTTCATGGCAATAGTCATCTCCGCCGCAATGAGTAACAGCTTGGGACTTCGGAATTGGCGGTGCGTTCTTGTCTCTATGAGGCCTGCGGATGAGATATAGATTCGTAGAACTCATGCAAAAGTATCTTTTCTGTGTGTCCAGTGGTCAAATCATCGAGCCACTGGCCAACTACGCCCAGAATGACGTCCCATCCACAGTCACCGCCGACGCCGTCGATCCCGACACTACTAAAGACTCTCCCAAACGCATTCATAAAAAAGAAAAAAAGAAAAAAAAGAAACACTCGCGACGACATCGAGATGATGAAATCGAGTATGTAAAAGATGAATTTGGTCGTGATGTTCCCGTGACCAAGAAACGCTCACCACAAAAGCGATCACGATCTGTCGCGTCACCACGACGAGGTACAACACCACCACCAGCGGATCCCATTCGTCCACAGGTGCGTCACCACAACCGCTTGAAGTCCGAACACACATCCAATGTCTGTATATGTCGAAATAGCTGGATGAAAGGCGGGATACAAGGCGTCGCCATCGATCGCGAAGTCGAAGCCGAAGCAAACGACGTCAACGACGACGCGATGCAAGTCGCTCACGCTCGCGTAGCTCAAGCCGATGTCATCGTCATCGACGACGCAGTCGATCGAGATCGCGTTCCCGTGAACACGATCGTCCATGGACCCACGATGGCTTTGAGAATCGGAGTCCCAGCCCCATGCGGACTATTGATCCAGGCTACAAGCCCGAGCCTGAGCAATGGGTTTCTCGAGCTGGTGGCGTTTATTTGCCACGGAAATCCTAAACAGACGCGGTAATTTTGGAACATGAATCATGAGATCTGGGATAGAATGAAAGTTCACATCGGTTGGAACAACATGTCGATTTTACGTGAATGGGATCATGGTATCTATTACTCTCTCAGAAGTGTCGTGCTCATTACACGCCCCTTGCTGAACATCTGTCACTTGTAGCTTCGACAAGCCGTCGGATTCAGGTATTGCAGTGGTTTGTGGCACGCTTCAATGACGTCCGATATAGCGATGAACTGGAGAACGAATGCGGTTCAGAGATCTCGTTGTTGCTCCCTCGCATCGTTGTGTGGATGGACAAAACCAAACGATCCCACAAGCCTTCTGCTGATCCCATCGAATCTCCATCTCCATTGGAAGAACAACTCGCTTCTATCCAACTCTTTCTTACGTCGGCCAATAGCCACAAGTATTTTCGAGAGTTTGTTCAAGCGGAAGGGATCCGCGTGTTGCTGCAAGTACTCGAGACGGACGTACCACCGCATCACTATGGCGTCTTGCCCCATCATCGGTGTATGATTTACACGGTGCTCTCTCGCATCGCACAGCGCGGTCGCGAGTGGAAACAACAAATCAGTCTCTTGCATGGGGAGTTGGCAATGGTTCGTGGCGCCATAGCAACGATCGAGCACACAGCAAAACCCGCAGTAAACCTACAATCGCGTGTGTGGATGACATGCCGCATGACCTTGCTGGAACAAATGAACGGTAATCACACGTGTGTGGACTCGTCACTAAACGCCATCACGTTTATGCTACGTCACGATGTGGATATTGTCCGCATCTTTGGCGCGCAAGTCTTGCGAGAGCTTATTAACGAGCGGTCGTTCTTTTTGGACGACAACTTTCGGCGAACCCACGAGCAAACACTCATTCCGTTAAGTGTCGAGCTGCTTCAGTCATCGAGCATTCCACTTCAGCATGAAGGTCTGGAGCTCGTGCACTCACTGCTGCAAATGCCCTCGACCCGAGTACGTCTACCTAGCGAATTGCGGTGGTTTGTGGTACTGATGTTGTCCTATAGAAACTTCTATGCATGCAGCTCGCCAAATGGATCCACAACACAGCGATTGAAGCCGATCCGTACGTCCTTGGGTTCACCGTCGAGATCTTTGAAACGAAATGCTGATGTTGTCGCTCTGTATCCACTGTAGAATCGAGCCTGCATTCGTCACGATGAAGGATACGCGTGAGTACGACATGTACATCCACCTCCGGTCGTCCTTTGTGCACGCAGCACAGTCACTGGCCACACTGATGCACTCGGTCCCACCCATTGTGCCATTCCTCGTCCAAACCCACGAAGTGCTGATCCCCATGGCGTTCGTGCTGACCATCGAGCGGTCGCAATCCATCAAGTGGCACGCAGCCATTACAGTTCTGCATTTCATCTTCAATCGGTGTCGAGACGTCGCCGCGAACCACTTGTGTCAGCTCTTTCTCGTACCGAATGACTCATTACTGACCCTCCCACACCACGTCACGACCGAAGGCCTTGCGAATGAGCTCCTCCGCGATGACGATCATCGCCAGGTCGTTGCTCTTAACTTCTTTCAAAACGGATGGGTGCGAACGATCGCACCACCATCCAGTAGTAGCAATAGTAGTGTACTAGAGCCAGATGAGAGTGTCGATGCGTCGTTAGCAGCGATCGAGTACGACGTGGATGCTGCTGTTCATCGTGTACTTCCTCCTCCATTGGTCTTTGTGCCGTGCGAAGGAGAAGGCGATGTCGATAGCAACGACATGGATTTTGCTACGGAAAATCACCTGCGAGAGCGACTGGAACGGCATTTTATGAAATTTCGCCAGTTTTCGACGTTAGGGAAATGAATATTCAGCGTTAGCTCCCTAGTTCTCATCGGGTGCAATGTGTTCATCGAGATATCGCGTTACCGATTGGAGTTGTTCGAGTACGATTTTCACTTTTTCCCGAGCCAACGTGGCGTCTTTTTCCGCGCCATAGGTACTGCGACCATACATGCGATAATCCGAAACCAAATGAATATGGTTGGCCAATTCCGTATGAATATCTTTGACCAGTTGCAAGAATTCCGTCGTCGCCATATTGAATGCCATCGTCGAGCTCTCGTCGGACGATCGACGCGGCGCCAAGTGGTTGATGGCGGTCGATGCCGTGCGCAATGCAGTTACAAGCTTCTACCATTCGAACGAGTCAACAGGACACCACCAGAGAGCAACAAGAGGTTCTTAACGCACCTGTTCGACACTTCCCAACGAATGAAGCACTGCTGCATGTCGAGAGCCGGTGAATGGATCGTTACTGTCGGAGAAATGCACTCGTCCATCGAGTTCCGCCTCCATGTTCCCTTGTTTGTCAAAAGTAATATGAGTGTATAGGAATGGAGAAAACCTGCTCATGAAGATATCTTATAACACAGGTGTAGCCATCTTTCCCAGTTCCTACCATAACGGAAGAGGTTATTTTGTCGTTTCCGTCACCATGGATCATAAAGTCACGACTGACTACACGCGTTTGCTTCACAATGCCAATGTCAAAGTGTATGTCCGTGCTCGTCCATGTGCTGATGGCAATGAACCACCCGACGACATGTTTGAACGCAAACGAGAAGCGCCCAAGAACATTGTCATTAAAGACACGGAACGAATGCAGTATGGGAACCATGCGTTTTCGTTTGATAATATTTACTGGACCGACACGACGCAGCATGTGCTTTACGACACGGTTCGTTTGTTCCAATACGATGTTGGAGTGCATCGGTCTGACAATCGATGGAGTTGTAGACAAGTAAAGTGCTCGTGGACTATGCACTCAAAGGCATCAATAGCTGCTGCTTTGCGTATGGTCAAACCGGTTCCGGCAAGACCTTCAGGTACGGTGAGCATCGCCATACTGACGGTGATAGGAGCTGATATGGTTATCACAGTATCTTTGGGGAAACTGGCGACAAAGCGGGACTATTGCCACGGTCGATTGAGTACCTTTTCGACATGATCGAACGGACCGACGGGAAATCCAAGGTGCGCAATCCTGAGCTTATGATTGCTTCCCAATCCTAAGCCAGTCACATGGACATCGCTTCGTAGGAAGTAACACTGGTCGTGAGCTTTCTCGAAATTTACTGTGACCGCGTGCGTGATCTGGCACGAGAGTATCTCAAAAAGTCGGGTCGTCCAGTGTCGTTTCAAACCTCTAGTAGCACCGATTGGTTCCTTCGTCAGGTACGTGGCGTGCGTGAAGGGACTTGGAATGTTGTTGCTCATGATGATTTTTCTGCAGCTTCAGATGAATCGTACTGAATCGGCCTCGAGTTTTGGCTCGAATGCAGGGAAAAATGATGATAATGATGACTATGAAAAAGGTGTGAATGCCGATGTCTTTCGAGCAGAATGGGAGGCGACTGACGTATTATACTACCGTCAGCCAATTTTGAAATCCACGAGGATGCCCAGGGCCGGGTGTTTGTCAAAGATCTTGCAATGGCAACTGTGACCTCACGAGAAGAAGTCGACGCACTTGTCCAAGCCGGTCTCAAATTACGTGCAACTCACGAAACCAAGATGAATGCCGTATCGTCCCGCTCCCACACAGTCTTTACAATCCATGTCTTCCAACAGAGTAGGTTTACAAGATAAATGGATCGTGAACACAGGCTGAGTGCTGTTGTGGTTTAGATCTGGACACGGAAGAAATTGTCTATGGTCAACTCAACATGGTGGATCTCGCTGGCTCCGAACGACTCAAGAAGAGCGAGTCCGATGGACAGCGACTCAAAGAAGCGCTTCATATTAACTCGTCTTTGAGCGCCGTTGGCAAGGTGGTCATGTCGTTGGATCCGGAGAGTGGCTACAACTACATTCCATATCGCGATTCCAAGCTCACACGACTCCTCCAAAATAGTATTGGTGGTAATTCGTACACGATCCTCATCGCGACCATCCATCCCATGAAAGAACACTATGAAGAGTGTCTCTCCACACTCCAATTTGCCAATCGCTGTCGCTCTGTGCAGAATCAGCCACGTGTGAACCACATCAATGGCTCGGTCGCCGACAAAGATCGTCGTATTCGCAAACTCCAAGAAGAACTCACCATTCTACGTCGTCAACTGGAAGGATTACGTGCTGAATACAACAACCGGTTTGTCAGGGTCTTGAATGAACTCGGATTTGATGCGGAAGAGATCAACGAGAGCGGAGAAATCAAGTTTGCGGTCAAGTGGCGAATCCCTAGTGTGTTTCAGATACAAAAACTGACTGGGTGTGTATTAGGGCGGGATGGTACTCCAGTCCGTGTTTACGGACACCGAGGGTGACCAAGGAAGCACCAATACGATTCGAACGGGGGGAATATCTCCACTGACAAGAATGCATGGACATGGCAATCAAGTCCAAACCAAATTTCGTACGTCTCGTGTACCATTGTGGAAAAACGGGAGATTATACTCAGTCGTTCAAAAACGACTTGGTGAATACAGAACTATCCCAGAAGGATAGCGATCAGCTACGACAAAAGTATGCCAACGCCAAAACCAACTTTAGTGTCGTTGTGGTACGAATGACTTGGTCGTTTATCGCATGTTCCTGGACTGATGGTGTGTGAGATGACTTTTAGACGGAGGCAAGAAAAGATAAAGAAGAATCGCGCAAGACCATAAATGAATTGCGACGTCGTATTTCGCAGCTTGAGGACGCGCTCGCACAGAAATCCAAAGAGTTTGAACACGCCATCGCAGCGGAGAAGGCAAGACATCGGTCCGAAATCCAGCAACTCCTCGTAAGCAGTCCTCAGAGACAGCCCAGTCCTTTTGCTAGTATATCACAATTGTCAACGACCGCCAAACCTCCGCGTCCGTCGAGTGCGGCGAGCTCATGCACCGGAGGGGACGAAGAACAGACGGAGCAACGCCATCACCAACGTATCGCGGCACTCGAGCTAGCCAAACGCAATGAAATTGCGCTCATTCGTCAACAATACGAGCACGCATTGAAACAAAAGCAGGACGATGTTGCGACTGCGAACGACCAGCTCGATCGACTCCGCGTTACAACCACGCAGACCGTCGAGGTACGCTAGAAGCTGCAATTGTTTGCCTTGTATCCATGACTTAACTGTGTTGTGTGATCAAAGAACTTGCGTGGTGATTGTGCCGAGTTGTACGCTTATGCAGCCCGACTGCAGAATGCCCTGGAACAAGCTCAACGGTGAGTCTTTGTACGCTTTGCCTCTCCGACGTGACTCACATTTTGTACTCTTAGCGGATTGATTCTTCCAACACCAAAGAATGTATTGGCCAAGCAACATAAACTGCGACATCTCAAGGCGCTTGTGAGTAGACAAGCTCCTTTCTATACGTTCGTGAGATTCTCATTTCGCTGATCTGTTGTAGCTCGCGACGGATGCAAAACGTCATGTCCAGCTTCACCTCCATCAAGCGGGTATTGACATCCCGTGTCACCATAACGACGCAGCTATGGCGAATGTGGCGATCACACCGTCTACTGTGGAGCATACTATCAACAGTGACAGAGACCCAAGTCCTTCTCGCATGAAACCACTGCAACGGCCGGTATCAGCACCCGTGAAAAGATCCAAGGGAACGACATATCCGTCCATGCTGCGAGATAAAGTGCGTGATCAACCGAACCAAAAACAACGATGATCGACAGAGTTGTGTCTAGATTGTACATATAATGCAAGCACCAATGCGTCAATAATGTTGATGATTTATGGCATTGCCACAATCTCTAGCATTTCAGCGACGCTCGTAATCTTCTCACGTGGTTTACCAAGTGGTAAACCACGCTGTTCTTCCTCGGCATGGAGTCGTTGGACATCTTGCCACGTCACAAATTGTTTGTGTGGATCCCGCGCCTCCACAAGACGACGAACTGCCTTGAGTCCTTCTGTATCGTCTGTGGGCTGCAGCAATTCCTGCTTTGCAGCATCCTCCATGATACAAGCGACCGTCTCACGGGCATCGACAATGTTGGAACCAATGATACCAGAGGGACCACGCTTGAGCCAACCACTGCAGTACAACCCGATGGCACGTTCCCCGTTCGAATTTACAACACGGCCATGCTCGTTTGCCACAACATGTCGCTTTGTATTGAACGGCACCGTCTTGTCAATTGGCTCTGATTTGTAGCCAATGCTACGGAGCGCCAGTCCACATGGAAAGTCTTGGAATTCACCGGTACCAACCGCACGTTGATGGTTCACCTCTCCTTCCAAACGCGTCTTTTCAACACGGACAGCACCGACCATGCCGGGTCGTGACGGATCCTCAAAGAATTCGACTGGTGACGATAGGAACAGCAACTGAATCTGGCGATCGGCGTTGCTCGCCTCATCATAGTTGTCGGCAACCTTGCTCAAGAGTTCGTTCATGCGTTTTTTGGCGCGTTGGTCAGTAATTTCTTTCTTGGAGGCATCATTGAGACCAGCTTCCAGGTTCATCGGGTCCACAACGCACGCGACGCCGTCAAGTTTGGTGATTTCACGCACTTCTTTCATCGTGAACGCAGCCTGTGCGCTACCACGACGGCCAATGACGTACACTTTCTTAATTTGACTGCAGCAGACAATTCATCAGATCATACATGCACAATGAAAGGCGGAGAGTGCCCACCTCTTGCTCAGCACATCGATTGCATGCTGTGAAATGTCAGTGGTCTTGAGTTGATCAATTGACTTGGTCAAGACACGTGCACAGTCGATTGCGACATTTCCTTGACCAAAGATCACGGCCGTGTCAACCGAGAGGTCAGGGTTCAAGTCACGAAACGCGGGGTGGCCATTGTACCAGTTCACAAATGCTCGGGCCGAGTGAACACCTTCGAGTTGTTCACCCGGAATGCCCAATGTCCGATCACCAGACGCACCATACGAAAGCAAGATCGCGTGGTAGTATTGCTTGAGTTCATCGATGTGGACGTCTTTGCCGACATGCACGTTGCCCAGGAAATCGAAACGCGGATCTTCAGCGACTTTATCAAAATCGTTCATCACGCTCTTGACCTCGGGATGATCCGGGGCGACACCAGAGCGGACAAGACCTGCGTGAAACAACATCGTCAGCTCCGAAGTCTATACGCTATTTAGTCCCTATCCTCGTACCGTAAGGCGTCGGCAAAGCTTCGATCACATCGACGTGCACTCGGTCATGTTCCTTGAGCAAGTACTTGGCCGAGTAGAAGCCTGCAGGGCCAGCGCCAACGATACACACACGCAAGCGATCTTGGTACCCACTTGCGTCGGTACTGAAGCGCGCGACTAGTGAATGGCGCAGCAGTCGCGTCGAGAGCCGACGCAACACCATTGTCGACAATTAGCAAATGACGCATGTGTGGCGGCGCTGCTCGTGGCCAGAGTGTTGGTAAATGATTACTCTCAATAGTGACAAAAGGTCTTCTATTTAAAGCACATCTCGTGTCCTGTGACGTGTGAAATCCAAATGAAGAGCAATGTTCATGAATATTTGTCATTCAACTTCTACGTACATACGTAGTGTATACCGCACCTGTGGATGCAGGCGGGCAAATGCACAGTTTCTCTTACGCACGCAAACACTAGCTACACGAGTCTAGTTACCCCCACCCTTCTGACGCGCCATTTTTTGCGCCTTGAGGGACGCAATCGTCGGTCGCTCAAACTGCGATTTGCCAAGCTTGCGGTTCACATAGTACACACGACCAGTCGAACGCGAGACCTTGGCTTCCCATCCAGGCGGCAACGAAACCTCCGGTAATGCATCGAGGTTGAACGACTCACGAATAGGTCGATCAGCTTGTTGCTTCGCAGCAGCCTTGGCACTTGCAGCAGCCGCAGCCGTGGCCTCTGAAGAGCCTTCGTCTGACGAGCGCATATCAGACTTCGTGATGCTTGCTCGTCGGGACGTTTCGTAGATACCCTTCATTCGACCCTTCAAGCCCGACATTGCGCTACTTACACCAACACCAACAGTACCAACGATGGTCTGACGGGTGACGATCGAATCCGCTTGGCTCGAGGTCATAGTGCCGTTGCTGCTATCGTCATCGTGGCCGTCTTCACCGTCAGAACCAGTCTTGTTTGATTGCTTGTTGCCCCAGAACTTAGCCTTCGACATGCTGATCGTAGGCAATCGGGGCATCGTCGAAGGACGTACGTCCGAGTTCTTGGAACCGCGGTTCACATCGTCTTCACCAGTCAACGAATCCAAGTAAACGTCGCCGAGATCAGGTTTCTTCACTTCCTTCTTTGCACCAAGGGTACGGAAGAAGGCACGCTTCTCCTTCGGTTTCTTCTCAACAGGAATGCCATGAAGCTCCATATCCTTGACTTGGTCTTGGAGTTTCTTGTTGTCGGTTTCAAGCTGGGTGATACGCTTCTCCTTTTCTCTCAATGTTTCTTCGAGTCGGCGAACCTTGACAATGTAACTTGCTGCGACCACTTCCTTGTCGCCCTTGTACTTTTCGTTGTCAAGCTTGACAGTCGACAATGTCTGCTTAAGTTCCTCGTTCTTCTTGCGAAGCTTTGCGTTCTCTTCCTGCAATTTCTCAATCATACCGCCAGCATCTGCCATGATAACGTTGGAAACTGCCGCGGCGCCAGGCTGCGGAGCACTGGCACGCTGATTTTGTAGCTCGGCGTTACGTTCTTGCTCTTCACGAAGACGATCCTTCAATTTCTGGAGCTGGTATGCCATATCTGCTTGCATCTTCTGTTCTTGAAGTGCAGCCAAGTACTTTGGACGTTGAATTTTCATACGAACCATGGCTTGCACACGGATGACCATAGTGCGGACCTTGACGTATTGCACACTACAAGCAATAAAATGTGAGTCACTACGCTAGATATGGTCCAGTCAAATGGTCAACTTACCGGCGAGTGTACCCACGGGCAAATCGCTGAATGATAATTGCGTTATGATCGCGCTTAACCTCGACGGCGAGACGACGACCTCGCACTCCACGCCATTGCGCCTGGAGTCTGATGATTCCTTTTTGGAACGTGTTGAAGCGGCGCATAGCCATCACACATCGAACAACAGACTATCAAACGATAACATGAACATGAGTGATAGGAAAACCATCATAGAAAGAGAAGAGAACGTACCTGCAGCTTGATGATGGCCTCCAATTTGCGTAGATACAGAATACGAGCAGTGAAACACTTCATAATAGCCTGCAGACGGACAGCCTTGGCATCGAGGAACTTCTTACGGCGATCCTCGAGGTCCTCGAGCACGCCCAACTGGAAGTAGACACGAGTCTTGCCCATTTGGTACTGTTCAGGTGAAGACAGTTTGAGCTTCTCCATGAGAAGTTGGCACTTCTCAGCGGGAGTCGAGCCTGAGCTAGGGACGAAATGCCAAAACTTGTCAAGGATCTCAGAGTGCTGAAGACGGTTAGGGTACGCAGCACGTGCAATACGAATTGCTTCGATGACACCGGCACATCTCAACTGTGACACAACCATGTTTTGATCCATTTCCTTCGGGCTCTTGACCGAGTTCGGCTTGATGCATCGTACGTAGTGAACCTTGGTTGCGTTGATCGTGTTCATAAGCTCACCGAGACTCTCCTTGAACTGCGTGCCGACAGTTGATATGGTAAGTGCGCCACCGCCACGCTTCCGGGCACCACCACGAGCAGGAGCAGCCTCAGCCGCCTTAGGTTCCGGCTTGGGCTCGAACAAAGCGGCAAGGAAAGGCTTGGACGACCCACGCATGAGTTCGGACAAATCTGGCAGAAGTGAGTCTTTGTGCTTCTCCAAGAAACCGACCGATTCGTACAGAACCGGAGCAGCGTAGTGTTTAATCAAGAACTGGGTACGCGACGTACGTGGAAACTCGATCACATGGGCCATATCTTCTTTGTGCAACGACGATACCTTCGACATAAACGATTCTTCATTTCCCTTTGGACGCATAAGCTCTTCGTTGAGCAGCGAAATGATACCCATCTTGGATTCAATCACCGTCAGCACATCTTGGTTATCAGCGTATTCGATATGGTTCCACTTGATACCTTCTTCCTCGTACTCAATTTGCACTGTCTTGAAAACATCCTGCGTGAACTTTTGCTGGAGCTTTTCATTTGCGTAGTTGATACAGAACTGCTCGAACGAGTTGTGTTTGAAGTGTTCAAAACCAAAGATATCGAGCACACCGATGTGGTTATGCATGTTCTTGTCATCGGACAACGAACGGTTGATAGCAGCGACAAGCCAGTCGAAGACATTTGCGTAAATCGCCTTGGCAAGCGCATCCCGACAGTCCATCGCGAGCTCTTTCTTGAGCGGCACACTGTACACTTCGTTCACCGCACGCATCGTACGCGAGCAAAGTGCCTTCTCAAGCGCTTCCCATGTCACACCAAGCATCTTGATTGCGGCAAGAGCTCCCGAGTCGCCTTGCGGAAGTCGCGACTCCTCGTCATTGGCAGGGTTGGACTCAACGTTGAGCTCACCGAGGTGGAGCACACCAGCAAGAACTTCAAACAGCGGGCGCTGGCCAGCATCATCGAGGCCAATAAGGCTCAAGGCGTGGCACGTTTTCACGAAATGCTTCGCATCCGACGTTCCTTCAATTTTCTGAGCTTTACTGTCACCAGTGTATCGGTACAAAGTGTTTTCATCCAGCAACAACTCTTTGGCGAGGTCCCCCGACTCGAGAATCTAGGAGCAATAGATCATCATCAGTTTCAGCTACACACAGCATTCGCACGTGTGGTTGTAGGATCTTACCTGGTAGAAAATGTGGTAGTTTCGCTCTGGTGGCTCGTGGGAGATCACACGCGTTTTCTCAAGGAGGTACGTACGACACTTGGCACCCACCAACGTTCCGCCAGCATCAAACTGCAGCAGCGTAAACTTACCGAAACGGGAACTGTTGTCGTTGCGCACTGTCTTGGCGTTACCAAACGATTCAAGCAATGGACTGGCTTCAATGATCTTCTTGATGGTCTCATTGTTGAGACCACCAGCAATGGTCGCCAAGTGGTTCATGAGAATCTTGGTGGTTTCCGTCTTGCCAGCACCGGACTCGCCACTCACAAGAATGGATTGGTTGTGTTCCGAACGACGCATGTTGTCGTACGATGCTACCGACGTCGCATACACATGCGGTGGGAGTTCTTCTTTGGGGAAATTAAGGTACTTCCGATGTTCTTCTTCGGCATAGAGTTCCGGAAGCCATTGGTATGGATTCACTGCAATACAAATGTCGCCCGTGTACGTATATGGCAATTTCTGGAGGAAACGGGTCTTGACGTTGAACAAGATCGCCGCTTCATGAAGGTAATTGAGGGTAATCATATCTTCAATACCTTCGTCGCCAAGACTTTCGTTTTGGTATGGAAGGGACTCCAATTGATGTACATCAAGCAACGCACGTGTCTTTTTGTTGCTCAAATCTACCACTCGTTCTTCTTCAGTGCCGTCAGGCAATGAGACTTTGGTGTGGATGAGTCGGCCTTTGCCATCGGCCGTGCGTTCTTCTTTGATGACTTCAGCCTCAAGCCAGACGTGCGTCTCGTCCGGCACGTAGCACTTGACGCCTGGCACCATCTCCAGGTCACTCATGGTTTCCTCTTGCTTCTCTTCCCTTTTGCACGCGGACCGACAAGAGACAAAGTCCTCCCTTGGCGTGCGTGGACTTGTGTTCCCCTTGGATGAGGGGAAAACGAGGTGAATACCGGTTAAATAACCGGTTTCTCAAGGGCATGGTTGAAGCGGTCTACCTCTGTATACTGACATAGATTCCCTTTAACCCTAGTGTTGAATTATATCAATTACCTGGGTTTAAAGAAGATAGGTCAATACTATCTAGTCCGATGTCCACCAGCTGCTCCTGGAGTGCGCAGGCTGTTCAGCTGCACGGATGGTCGGCCATGACAAAGGAAGGAAGAGGTGAGCCGCGCCTTTGGCCAATTTGTGTGATTCCTTCACCAAGATCTTCACATAATCACGATTGAAAAAATTGAAATTTGCGATCGAAAAGCATCAGATCGCGTATTTTCGATTTCAAATTATCAAGCCACTTGCGCATTGTGGATCCATTTTATCTGAGTTTTTCTCGTGCGTCGCCCTTGTGACATGACCACTGCTTCAACCGTTACAGCTGGCATGTGTATGCTAGATTAGTGGATCTTGTTTTCTTTGAGGAAACGTACTAAAACAGCTGATTCTTCAGCAAAGACTAAAACAAGGTTGGATATTTTCTGGAATGACTAGAAGTAGGTGTTTTGTGCGGTTCACCTCGAACCGGTTCACAATGTCCGTCCCTCAAGTGAACCGTTGGATGACTCTCACATGTTGAGGTTTTTGCAGAGGTTCGGCCTCCCCCTCTCGTGGCGTTGTCCAGCAAAAAGCGGCAACGAGTGAGATTGAGTAACGAACACGATGATGAAGCGAGACGACAGCACTGGTGACGATGATTTTGTCACCAAAACCAACAAGTCACGTAAGAAAAATACCAAATCTACCAGTGGAGACGACAGCACGGAGACGACGGGAGGAAATGGAGGTGGCGCCACGGCTAACGAAGGGATTTCGTTGCGACCACGGACGATGTTTACGGTCAAAGGACGTGGACGCACACCCGAAGCCGACGCGACACCAACGTATCGGCCTCAGTGGTCCAAAGACGGTGACGGGTTTGTATCGAACACGCCCAAGGATGGAGAGAGTGGCGCCGGCGATGCGAATCGACGCAAAGGCAAAGGTTGGTGAAGATGGAAACATAAATGCATTGGACACAACTGATGTGATTGCATAATGGCTAGTGCTTCGCTATACGAAAGATGAATTGCTTGCACTCCATGTTCAAGCCGAATCGCCACCACAATTCCTGGTGGAAACGGCGATTGCATCCGAGATCTCGTTACCACCAGTGAGCACCGTTCCATTCGACTATGAAGAACTGGTGAAGCAATGGGCGCTCAGCAAGAATAATCGTGGGCGCGGTCGAGGACGTGCGACGACTGGTACGCAAGGAAACGAAAGTGGCAACAATCTATCTGACCGTTCGCGTTCGAATGGAAAATGGGATGAAAGCAAATGGGACAAGTCGAAGGTAAGACAAGAACCCATCACGAATAACTGGTTGTGCGCTGACAGAGTCCGTCTTACTTGCAGAGAGGAGATGATCGTCAGAATGGTGATGATGAGAGTTCGTGGGGACGAGGAGCAAATGGAGGTGAAAGCGGAGGACGGGAGACTAGTGACATCTGGGACGATGTTGGTGTCGCCGGAAGTGATTCATTGGAGCTGGTATGGTGTGGATTTAAAACAATGATGATGAGGTGGACTATTGAAGCGGTGTCCTGATGGCGATACTTTCCTTCATAGGATCTATCAAGTATGGCTGCAGCTGCAGAGAAATTCCGGCGCGAAATGGACGCGATGCGAGCGGAAGAGGAAGCGAAAACCAGTGAAACAGCGATCGTGGACGACATGGATGCCTTCGACCAGAAGCTCGAACACGCGGCCGCAGCTGGGCAGTTCGATGATAGCGATGAAGAGGTTGCATGGGATGCGCCTCTAGAACCGGAGCAGACGACACCAGTCGAGGACTCACCACTTCTCTTCCAGTCGTCACATTTCGACCAGAAGCTTGCGTCCAGTTCCGATATCCACACTCTCCGACTCGATGAGCCAAGTTTTTCTCTCGGATCGCTTGCTGGTGGCACATACGGGTTGGGTAGCCTTGCGATGAAAGTTGAAGTTCAGGATGAATGGTTCTACTTGGATCCACAAGGCCTTCAACAGGGGCCCTTCAAGACGGCTGAGATGCGCGAGTGGTTTGAGGCAGGATACTTCAAACCGAATCTGCCGATTCGGTTCGGTCGAGAGGGGACATTCACGCCGTTGGCAAACAACTTCTTGCAGGGGCAAGTTCCGTTTGCCGCCCCTCCTCGCCCAAGTCCGAAAGTCGATCTTGCTGAAGATATGCGTCGCCGTGAACAGCAACGTCTGATTGAGTTGCAGCAACACCAGCAGCAGCAACAGCAAATGATGCAGCTTCAGCAACAGCAGGAACAACAGCGGATGCTGCAGTTCAACCAAGAAGAGAAGATTCGCCTTGAGATGCAAAGATTGGATATGGCGCGTCAACAGCAAAATCATATGTTTCAACAGCAACAACAGCTCATTCATCAGCAGCAACAACAGCAACAACAGCAGCAAATGCTCTTGCAGCAACAGAGCTCGTGGCAGCGCAGTCAACGTGAAGGAATTATGAACGCGCTTGGCATGTTTGGTGGAGTTGATAACGGTCTTGGCAATGCCGAAAGTCATTTCCAGCAGCAGAACCTGCAGTTTGAACCTGACTACCGAAACTCCCGACAGGTCGATATCAATGCACCGAATCCGAATCGTATGCAGGACCCATTATTCCCTCACACCCCGCAACAGCGCGTAGAAGACCCGTGGAGTGCGAACCAGAGAGGTTTCGTAGAACCCACACCTCAGCCAGCATTCTTTTCCGGAGGAACGGCGACTAACACACAAGTTCACCGCCAAGAACACTTGTTGCCGGAAACGCCAACGCAACAGCAGGATATCGTCAATCATCCGTGGAACCAACTTGCTCCAGCTGGTGCCGAACCACCGGTTGAGACTAGACAGGAGGTTGTTGAACCTGTCGTCACGGAGCCAACTCCTACAGCTATTAGCCCCGAGAAAACTGTGACTACGAAATCGTCTCCGACGAAAGACAAAACCCAAGTATCTCCAGCGAAGAAGCAACCGCGTTCTAGTAGTGATGCCACGAAGCAATCCGGTGGTGCATGGTCGGCTACCTCGCCTACTCCAGCACCTCCCAAGCCACTGAAGGACATTCAAGCAGATGAGCAGCGCGAGCTCCGAAAGAGTTTTGGAGACGAGAGCAATCTTGAGGAAATGGGAGCTCAACTGAAGATGATGCTGGGTGTCAACGCTGGTGCGAGCGTTCCTCAGCAGCCAACTCAACTTACCCCTCCTCCCCCACCGGCCTCGCCTGCTCCTGCGCCTGCTCCCGTGCCAGCACCAAAGCCAGCTCCGTCACCAGCTCAGACTCCAGCACCCGCGACTCCGTCGCCTAGTCCATGGGGTCGAGCGGGTCCTACTCTTCAACAGCAGCAAGTAAGTAAGTCTATGCGCGAGATTCTACTGGAAGAAGAGCGTCTTGCGGCAGAGCGGGCAAAGCGCGCTGAAGCTGCTTCGACCGGCTCGCACTGGATGAACGTTGTCGCAGGAACAGCATCTACTCCAGCTGCCGCTCCGAAGGTGTCACGCCTTGGCCCGGTTCCTGCCTCTGTCTTGAAGAGCACGACTCGTCAAAAATCCGGCGGTGACACTGCAGCAGCTTCACAGCGGAAATCGGTGACCGCACCTAGCAACGTCGAGAGCGATGCTTCATTCTGGAACTTTGGTGCAGCGGCAGCCTCCAAGTCAAGCGACTCTTCGAACTCCACCAACTTTGGTTCGGGAACCTTTCCGTCCGAGTTTATGAGCTGGTGCGCGAAACAGATGAAGGCCATCAACGGCAGCGATGATCTCACCCTCGTCGAGTACTGTGCGACGCTAGATGACCCAGGAGAGATCCGCGAGTATTTAGCCGCGTACCTGGGTTCGACTCCTCGTGTTTCGGCTTTTGCCACCGAATTTATCCAGCGAAAGAAGAGCATGCCAACTCCATCAAAAAAGGCAATCGCCGATGCCTCCTTTGGAGGTGAAACAGCCGACAGCAGCGGAGCCAAGAAAGGCAAACGCCGCACGAAGGGCCAGAAGATTGATCCATCCTTGCTTAACTACTCGGTTGGTAGTTAGATGATGAACGTGATGTCTTGTGGTTGTGGACTACAACAACCTTGTTTGGGAACGCTTGGTGGCGAGCCATTCAGTCGCTCTCCGTGCAACTTTTGGCCTTGTGTCCAGCAACTGTGAAGTAATCATTCGAGCCCACCCCCCTTCTAGTGATAGCAGTAGTTTGACGACGTTCGATACAACAACATGATGAACGATGCCAGTGAGATGACTTCAACGAGATCCTCTGTATTCGCTTTTTGAGGCTGAGAAATCAGATGTACCGTGTCTATCCAAATAGAGCTCCTTGTACTGAAAAACCTTTGGAACAAGGTTTTTTTCTCCCAACATTGCCGTGGGTTGATCCGAGCAGCCTTCGGCAAAGGGAGAATTCTACGATCGACCCACGCAACAGGTAGCCATGGATGAGGAAATGAAGACTGCAGAAGCCGTGACGACGGCACCAAGTGACGAAAAGCGCTTTGAGATCAAGAAGTGGAATGCTGTTGCGCTCTGGTCGTGGGGTACGTACAGAAAACGCCGAAATTTCGAGTGAAAACGAGCGATAGAAGCTGATGCCATGGGTCGTTTGGGTTGTAGATATTGTCGTGGACAACTGCGCGATCTGCAGAAATCACATTATGGACTTGTGCATCGAGTGTCAGGCCAACCAAGCATCAGCTACAAGTGAAGAGTGTACGGTCGCATGGGGCGTGTGCAGTACGTGATGGTACAGTCGGATTTTCGTTGGGAGTACATAGTCTGATTGCATTGGTATTTTGCTTGCAGACCACGCATTCCACTTCCACTGCATCTCGCGTTGGCTCAAAACGCGACAGGTGTGCCCGTTGGACAACCGCGAGTGGGAATTCCAGAAGTATGGTAGATAAAGGATTACAAGTGCGCTTTTGGCGTGGGATCGTTACGCACAAGTGGAGTGGCCCTATGTTCAAAGAGGCAATCTGAAGCTCCAAACTATTCAACACATTTTTGTGGACAACGACCAAAGCACTCGTCAATTGCGGTAGCATTCTACGTTCCAGAATGCACTAGGTTTTCATACACTCAATCAATTTCACTTGCAATATTTCACCTGTAAAAGTCTTGAGGGCATCTGAGATGGATCACCAGAACGTCATATCGAACTCTTGATTTGGTCCTGTCCGATAGAACCTAATTTCATTTGCTGATGATGCCATGTCGTTGTGGGGAACAGACCAATCATACTACTACTTGTTTGAGAGGTCCTTACTATCTGAGTAGAGAACACAAATTCCATTGCATATGCAAATATACACAAGCTGGTTGCGAGAGACACCGCTTCGCTCATCCTAGCTATGCTGTGCGTCTTGCCACCCGCTTTACGCCAGCAATGGAGCTCTGTTAGGCCGACGCAGGAGAGACGGGCGTCTCAAGGGTCTTGAGGTAAGCCTGACGGAAGGTGTTGGCGTCCGTTTCTTCACCACGGTTCAGTGGCGTCCACTTGGGGTCATCCTGGAAGAGACGCATGGCCTTGATGTACTTCAACACCAAGAGAGTTAGTTGACAATTTGCTTTCAAAACTGTGGATCAACACAGTAACGTACGTTCTTGCCGTCGGTCGTAAAACGGTGGTAGATGCCGGCTGGGAGGATAATGAGATCGTATTGCTCCAACGCAATGCGCACCCATTCATCACCGGTGTTGCGCACATCAAAGTAGCCACTGCCATCGAGAATGTAGCGGATTTCTTCATCTTCATGGATATGTTCGCTGAAAAAGGCCTTGATCTTTTCTTCATAGTTGGGCAACTGACCCGGCGCAATGTTCACGACATCACGGTTCTTGTAATGACGCTCAACTGCAAGCTTTTCAACATCGTCGAGCGAATCGAAGCGGAAGTACTGGATGCCAAGCGCGTTCAACTGCGCTTCGTTGACTTCCCGACCTGAGTCATGTTCTTCGGTTTGGTGGCCCTGCTCATTGCAATACACTTCAATATCAGCGCGTAAAGAGATACAGAATCTATAAAGACCACCATACAGGCAGATTGTCGTAGTAGTACGCGCGCATTGTTCGTAGAGCTAGTGACTTGGTAAGGAAGCAGCAGGTCGGCGAATGAGGAAGATAGCTGGTCGGCCATGGATGGACCTGCGGAATTTTAACCAATACAACAAGCTAATAGTGATGAGCTGGAATGCAATTGACCAATCAAAACGTCATATTTGTGGACAGGTTGCTTGTGTTTGGATGGATCCCATCAAAAATGAGTTCATCTTTGGAAAGAAGCACAGTTGTGGTCGAATGATGATTCAGTTCATAATGCTCCATCATTTCACGTCCAAATGGAAAGTAGTCCCATCGACACAAACCCTGTGAGCAATGCCATGGATTTGAGCCCAATGCGATGGTGGTTCTTGAGTTCTTGTGGAATGGTCTCCATCACAGCAACATAGAGGAACGTACCGCCAGCCATGGCCGTACAGATCCCACTGGCTACGGTCTCTTTCGTGGCGTCAACCAGTAGCCATCCCAGTAGAATACCGAGTGGTGACATCAACGAGAAGAGACCGATCGTAGCGACCAACCTCATGCGAGGCACCTGTTGATGCAGAAGCTCCAATGCAAGTGCAAACGCAGCCAGCGATTTGTGGGCCACAATCGCAATCAGAATATCCCAGGCTGCCTCATTCGCAGCACCAACCCCCATGCCTTCCATGACCGAGTGGAAAGACAGCGCCACGAAAATCACAACTGCAAGCGCTGGATTCGTATCCATGAGACGGGGTGTGTGAGTGTGCGTTGTCATGTTATCGCAGCGCTTGAGGGTACTCTGATTCTGTCGCTGCTCGTTTCCTTCATAGCTGGTCGAGCCGTAGTTGTTGGTGTTGGGAGTCGACTTGTCATTTGTCTTGAGGTGGTTGTTTTTCGTGAGCAAAATGCCCTTTACCTTGTTCGGTTGTACCTGAGACGAGCGATCTCCCTGTGTGATGTGGATCACTAACGGTGTGTCCTCCTCGATGACTGTTGGAAGTGTTTGTTCATGTGAGTCCCCAATGCGTTGCTGGATCGCGTGGGCAAGCACTTCAAGCATGAGAACCACGAGAAAACCCACTGCATAGAAGAAGTACGCGAGCTGTAGGCACTTGCCTCTCCCCATACAACCAACTGCAGCGAGTGCTTTGTTCTCTTGTGCATCGGGAAGGAGATGCATCGTCGACCCGGCAAGAAAAATGCCTCCAGCAAACATATTGAGCACATTCGTGACCGTTGGACTCACGTGATCCTTGAGTACGAGCGGTGCGAGCCCACCGACAATCGCCTGGAACCAGATCACGCCGGTAGCGACCAGTTTGAACGTCGTCATTAGCGACTTGGAGAGAAACTGACTCAATGAAGCGAGATCATGTTGTCGGGTGACTGGCATTTGTCCGACGGCGGCAGAACGATCGCCGCGTCGCAAGTTCTGGTGAGTATCAGTTTTCATGGGTATTTCACCAGTCCATAAATACATACAGAAGTCAAGATGATGATATCGCGTGCCTTATTTGTTGGAAGATGGGGAACCATATCTCAGGTACGTAGCTGCTCATCCATCTGTAGACAACGTCGTAATAAAACTGCTTGGACGCAGCATTGCGCCGTCACCAGCGTTGTTCGTCGACGGATGGCGCACGTGGAAAACGTCTCAAGATCGCGGTCCTGGGTGCATCCGGTGTGGGCAAGACCACGCTGTTTCGACACCTTCTCGACCACTTGGAAGAGAAAGAGTACGATCCCACAACAACCGTTAACATTGGCGCCAAGCTCATTCAACTGGAAAACCGACTTCCTGTCCTTGTTGAGGTGAGGAAGTACAATGGATACATCAACTACTGTCGTCCCTCTCATTAACTATGTGAACACAGCTATGGGATGTCCCCGACCAAGTCTACGCCGGCAAAGCCATTTTCGAGACCTACTTTCGCGCACTGGACGGTGCAATCTTGGTCTACGATACCACATCTGCGACAAGTTGGCAGACACTTGTCGAATATCACGCGTTGTTAGTGGCTCATACAGCAGAGACTCAACCGCAAGTGATGCTTGTCGTGGGCAACAAGATCGATCTGGCGTCGACTTTGCCCACCGAGATCACACGACTCGCAGATGAATGGGTGGTACATCAACAACAAACCTCCGCTTCTCTCTCTATCCACCACACGAAAGTTTCTGCCACACAGCATCTTCATACACTCGAGCTACTTCGCACCCTTGTATCCTTCTCCTTCCGTTCAATGTAGCCATGTTGGAAAGTCATGATCCCTCTATTATGTGATATTTATTATTTGTTATTACCGGTTCCACAGTACATCCCCTGCCAACGATCATTCCACGCTTTCACCAACAAAAAGGAAACCCCAAAAGGAAAGGAAACCATGACGACGCCAATGGACGCATTGGAGCTCAAGCAGACACAAGCGCCGAAGAATCTCAAGCACAAGCACAAGAACAAGCGGTCTTCGCCCACGGGTGGCGCCTCCACGGCTTCTGGAGTGCCAGTCGCCCCAGCGGCAGGCGAGTGTAACCATCCCCACGGCCCTGGCGTCACACGTAAAGGCAGTGGCTCTGTGGCATCTGGAGTCAGTGGTGATGACAAGATGCGCGAGCTCTTGGCAAGTAAGATTGCCGAGATTGAAGTGGGTGGTGATGAAAACTTGGAATTGCCGATCGACTTGTCGGGAATTTACTTGGACGATAGTGTGCCCGAGAAGACCATTCGCGCGATGCAAGACGTGATGGATGATGCAGAGCTGTTGGCGGACGAAAAAACAGCAAAGTTGGCAGCACAGATCAAGAAAACGGTATGGAGTCTACGTTTTAGTGGGAAATGAAGGAGACTGTGACTGATATGGTGGTTATAGAGCGATGATCTAGCCTTGTTGCAGAAAAAGATTGGTGAGATCAACTCGCGGTGCATTGTGCTCAAGCAGCGGAAGAATGCCGGTGAGTTGACGATGAGTGAAGTAATGTTTCGATTCCTAGTACTAATGTACTCGTTGTGCAGTAATGGCTGAACTGAGCAAGACTTCCACGTCCAAAGGAAAATTGGAACAACTTTGTCGTGAGTTGCAGAAACAGAACAAGCTCATCGTGGTTCGTATTCGTAACAAGAAAAACGTTGGGAATGACGCTAATCAGTTGTGGATGGCGTATTCACAGAGCGAGAGCCGCCGTATTGCCGATGAGGAAGACAAAAAACGGTTAGTGGTTTTTGCTGCCTGATGTGAGACAGTGGAAAATGAATGTTCATGTGTCATTGCTCTGTAGACGTGATTTATCGGTCCAGTTTCAAAAGACCATCGACGAAGTAAGTGCGAAGATGGATCAACAAAGTCAAGACTACGTGAATTCGCTCAAGGAGAACGAAAAGTAAGATTGATGCTCTGTCCCTGCTCGGTACGCATCGAAGCTAATCGTCTACTATTGCCACCAGCTTGCAAAACAAGCTCAAGGAGTTCTTGGAGCAGTATTCAGCTCGGGAAGAACACTTTAAGAAGCAGCTCGAAGCCAAAGATCTCACCATTCAGTTGGCCGAAGCAAAATTGTTACATCAGTTGGAGTTGACTTCACGCGAAGCAGAACGGGCGAAACTTACCCTCGAGAAAGCCAAAGAGTTTGCGGAAAGGGAGATCCAATTGCAGGTTTGTAGTTGACTTCACCTTGCTTGCATAGGCTGATTGGCTGATAATCCATGCACAGGCCCAATTGAACGCGTACTCGGAAAAGTTTAATGTTGTGCAAGAGACTCTAACCAAGAGCAACGAGATGTTCACAACTTTCCGATCCGAGATAGACAAAGTGCGTCCACAGCATATTGAGACCCCGGGAACATATAATCTAATTTGAACGTTGCTGATTCGCTCTTGCAGATGAACAAGCAAACGAAGAAGCTGGAGAAGGAGAACGCAGCGCTAAAGAAGAAATGCAACGAATATGATCAGGGTGCTATCAATGCAGTTCAAGAGAAGGTGAAGGCAGCAGAGGAGACAGCAAAGCTGCTAGAGAAGATAAAGAAACTTGAAAGTCTCTGTCGCCAGCTCCAAGCGGAGCGCAAGGCTGCCAAGGAATAGCACTACCCCAGATTCAGCGTACACATCGAAACAAAGCACTCTCCTATTTTCGGATTTGGTGTCTTCTAACCCATATCAGCCTGTGCTCGTTCTTAGTGCAAGTCATGAAAGTTCTGAGGATCCACTTCGAGGTCGGTGATGTTTCCTTTGTGTTCATAATCTGACAGTATTCTTCGCTGGACAGCAAGATCAGGAGTTTCAAAAGTCTTAGGGCCACATTCGTTTAGGGAACGATGGGTACCGATTCGGCAGTCAATGATCGTCCAAAGCACCAGACCCTTTCAGCGAAGAAGCAAATCGGTGGTCACGGCGCGCCTATAAGCTACTCATTCGATGAACGTGTCTTTAGTTCGGGTGATACTCCCGCCGATAAAGCACTGGCGAAGAAGCAAGTCGTAGCGTCCTTGCAATCGAAACTACTTTCCGGCGATACTCCGCAGTGGAACCCGTCGACCTCCAACTACGATAACATGAAGATGACTGGCAAGTGCTACCACCGCACGAACGTCAACGGAGAGGTTTGTGTGAACCACAGTGGCTGACAAGTTTCACCACAAGTGTTTGACCGGTTGGTGTCTGGCAGCGCAATCGCACCAACATGTACCAGTACAACTTTCGCGCAGAAATGCTTCCAAAGAAGTGTCCAACGATCAAGCCAAAGACCAACCGCTTCAACACGGGCATTCTCGAAGTCGCGTTGAAGGACGAGTACATGGGTGATACTTTCGGGGATGATCGCATGATGAAAGGATATAGCAAACGAGTCGAAGAGCTGCCCAATCATCCCGACTTGAGAAACAAGACGCCGTGGAATGTCTCAACCGAGACCAAACCACCCATGCAGACAGAGCAGGTGCGATTGAATCTTATTGACCGCACTGTTTACATTCACTTGACACCTCATTCCCTATCAGTTTGCCCAGTTCGAAGCAGATCGGGTCGCCACCAGCGCAAAATGGAAGGATAAAATCAGCACGTCGTCAAAGCCGTACAAAGACCCCGTCACATTGGTAAAAGAGGAGAATGAACGATTGAGACAGGAAAAGATTGCCCGTGCAGAAGCATTGGCTGAAGAAGCACGTCGTGCTTCATGGTATCAGAAATGAATGACACTAACCTTAATGCAAGAGGACTTGAACCTCCAGTGGTGATGTCATGTGGTCAACTTGCATTCGTGATAATCTTGCATTTTTCTCTTAGGGATCATGAAAGGTCGCGTCGGTTGAGACCCAATTTGCAGATGCTGGCATTATATGGCTCAAAGTCTGGACGAACCAGGAATCGGAATGTCGACCCCCAATGCACCCGAATCGCTCGTTCTCTATGGGGACCCCATCTTTACGGGAGAAACCGTGGACCCATCGAAGAAGCCTCCGTCGGCTGCGAATGCCACTGGCGATAAAGAATCGCTTGCTCGCATTGAAGATATTCTCAACGCTGTGCTGCCACCCCAGTGTGTTCAGCGTCCTCGACAAGGTTTCTTCATCTTTTGGCTAATACTGGTGGTTGTAGGATGTGGCGAGAAGAAGACTCGGGGTATTGGATGCGGTATGCGTCCCCAACACCGTCGACACGATTCGACGTGATCAAGTTGCAAGAAGATATGGATGCCAAACTCATGAAACGACAAGCGCGGGAGAATGGCATTTGTGCTGTGCGAGAAGACATCTACCGTCAATGCTTTGATGAACTCATTCGAGAGGTCGCGATCAACTGCCCAGAGCGTGGTCTCCTCTTACTACGCGTGCGTGACGAGATCCGACTCACGACCGACGCCTACAAGACGTTGTACGAGAGCAGTATTACGTTTGGGATCCGCAAGCAATTGCAGGCTGAAGAAGGAATGGGAGAGCTCCAAGAACGTATTGAACAGTTACAGCTTGAGAAGCAGCAGCATGAAAGTAAAGTATTGGAACTCACCAACAAACTCGAACTGATTGAAAAGCGTGCGACAGAGCGCAAAGCCGTCCAAGACAAGAAATTCAAAGAAGAACTCGACTTTCTCAAGTACCAAGGTCAGCATCTTGATGCGTTCCTCAAGTCGGCAGGCGGTGGCAGCCTCGCGGCCGGTGGGAAATAGGCGTGGGTATGATTAATCACACAACACCAACCAGTTGCACATAGACAGGCTATTCGGTACAATTGCATTGTTATCAACACTAACTCTTCATCCTCGAGACCATTTCTGTGAGCATTGTGTGGGCGGCCGTGACATATTTCTTCTCTTCTTGCTGCAATTGATCACGGACGTGTTGTCGCTGGACATGTGGTAATAAGAACGACGCCACGAGGTCTTTGACGACCATCTCGTCCGAGTTGCCTTGGGCCTCGAGCATCGTGACCATGGGACCCAAGGATTCAGTGAGCACATGGAGTTCGCGAAGTGCTGTGTGATGAGCTTGTTCGACAATGACATCGCCCACGAGGTCATCAATAAACGCCACGGCGGTCTCTTGGTGGACACGTTCAATTCGGCGAAAGACTTCATCTTCACGATCTCGCAGCATTTCTTCGGCCTGACGTCGTCCACCTTCTTCGACTTCGCGACGACGACGTTGCTCGACCGCCGCATCGACAAATGCCTTTTGCTTGGCAATCTCTTTGGACCGATCAAGTTCTTTGTACAAAAAGTCGAGCATCTCGGAGATGATTTCCCCCTCGGCTTTGTGCATGGTCGCTTTGGCCACCTTGGCTTCCTCGTCGTCGATCTCGACGGCAGCGGCCGCGGCTGCAGCGGCTTCATCGCTTGCTCGCAACTCGGCAATAAGTTCTGCACGACGTTCTTTGCCTTCAAACATCATATTCTGCACGGCACGACCACGGACGAGTTTCTGCAGCAATCGGACGGCGTCTTCCCGTTGTTCGTCGGTGTCGGTGCTTTGGAGGGCATAGTCGGGCGTCGGGGGACGTGTCATGAGCAATTGTTGTTGCTGTTGTTGGGCACGTTTGCGACTCAGCAGTGTACTACTGGCTTCGGGCGAGGCATTGCCTCCGCCACTATCATCCTGTTTTTCTTTGGTTTTCTTGATGATAGCCTCCATCTTGAGCAAATGGGCTTCGATCGCAGCTTCTTTACGCTCTTTTGCTGTCTTGAGCACGCGTTCGGTGGGCTTTTGCTTGGTCGATACGAGCATCTTGGGTGGGATGACGGTCTCAAACTCGTGCAGTGTCTCCAGCTGCTGGAACGCATCTTTCTCGATACCAACTTCCTGGATCTCAGCTTTGCCTGCTTTGCCTCCACGCGTCACGGGCGCATAGACGTTGGACGAGAAGTCGGCGTACTCGCCAATGATATCGCGCTTGAGTTCGCGCTTGGACGAGGTCAAGTGACCATGTTGTCGCTTCTTTGTAAGCTTCCTAAGGGCACTCACACGTTCTTGTTGTATTTTTTCAAGCGTATTTTCTTTTTCGTGTTGAAGTCGTTGTCGTAGGGCTTCAAGGCGTTGTTCGGCGAGGAATTCGTTCTCTTTGTCTCGCTCTTCAAGTGCCTGTTGGAGAAGCGAGATGCGTTGTTCGTGTAATGCATCGATTTCCGCCTCACGATAGGCCCATTCATGTGTTTCTTGCGTTTCCATCATGCTCTTGCGTAGTAGAAAACTCGCTTCATCAGTCATAGGCGGTAGTGAAGCTTCGAATGCTTTTTTCTTGCGATTTCGCTCAATAAGCTCGATCTCGGCCTTGCCAGCAGGCAGTTGCCCCGTATTTTGACGTAGATGCATGAGCGAGAGCACTTCAGGCTCGACGATGTCGCGTTGGCCCGTGATGCTTTTCTTGACTGTGTAATCTGGTGTATACGCGTCCGTCTGCGCCTCCGAGTCACGATACATCGTCTGGACCCCAACGGATCGTGTGGGTCCGACATCTTCGTCGTCGAGGCGCTTCTTTACATGGGATGGCACAGGCACAGGCGCGAGCAGGACTTCTGGCGGTTCGGCCAAGAGATACGGCAGAATCGGTCGCTGAAAAAACTTGGCACGCTCAGGCCCGCTCACACTCGCGTAGCCTTCTGTCGGGATATTGTTACTGTTGGCAGCCTTGAGCGTCGCTGATGCCGTTGCTACTCCAGACGGACGGTATGCCCCCTTGCGGAAGGAGCCACCCGAGTGAGAAACAGCATACACGGGATCTAATATCATCAAAAGCAAACGTCGTCAGATCCGCATCTGTCACGGTCGTCTCGTCAGTACCCACCATAGACTGCGTCGAGCGCCCGAGACGGCAGTGCACGGGACATGACGCTAGCTGCGTCTCGTCCACCACGCCACCGTATAAACTCCACACGCGACCTTCCACGTTCTAGATCATACAAATCGGTTTTCTCCCCAATGACAAGGTAAAAATAGAGCAATTAAACCAAATGAACAATCACCGCGAGATCTATTTACCTGGTATTGCATTTATCGTTGTTCAATTTCCTTGGCAAGCTCGAGTGCAAGTTGCTTCGAACGCGTGACGCAGTCGGCAAGGCCAACACCGTAAAAGCTATTGCCACCGAGCTTCAGACCAGGTGCAAGCTGTGACTCGATATTCTGGAGGGTCTTGTGGAAGCCAACGTGGTACTGTGGAATCGCGTTGGGCAGCACAAGCGCACGGACAAAATCGGGGGTGTCGCGAATACCGAGGTGGCGTTCAATCGCATCCAGCGCAATCTCCGTGAGCTCACTGGTCGAGAGCGACGTGATCTGTGGGAAGTGAGCACCGCCACACATCACACTCAAACGAGTCTGTAGTGGATTCGCAGCCGCATTCTGCGACGGGAACGAGTTTGAATCAAAGACTGCCCCCAGCACACGTTCCTTCTCGCACGACGGGATGAGGTAGCCAAATCCGTCACTCTGGAGCACGGGCTTTTGGTAACCGACATGGACCGTGCCCATTGACACAAATTTGATCGTTTCGAGTGACTTGGTAAGTTGTGGCAACGCGTTTTGCACAAGTGGTGCGAGGCGGTAGGCCGGGAGTGTCGAGAACACGTGGGTTGCATCGATCTTGTGCTCTTTTCCAGTTGTGGAATCCTCGGTCGTGACCTCGAAACTACCATCGTTCTCCCGCACATGGACGTTTGAAACTTGAGCGTTCAGCACGATCTCGGACTCGGCATCTTTCTACATTGGTAGGTAGATCAGTTGTGCGGATGGAACGCAGATAAATGCAATGGAAAACTCACTTGGATCGAGTCAACAAGGGCTTGAATGAGCGTACCCATGCCCTGGCGAAAGCTAATACTCACCGAACCTTCGTGGCTTTTGATAAAATCTGATTTGGGGGATCCATCGAGCAGTATGTTGATCACGGGGGTCTTGCCGAAGAACATACCTCGAACGACCGAACCATGGTGCTGTTCGAAATCCCAGAGCATTTGAAAGCATGAGCGCACCGACAATTGACGAATATCACCACCGAAAATGCCCGATGCCACTGGATCCAGCAGTCGCTCGGCAACGATTGGTGAGAAACGACGTGAGATGAAGTCGTAAATCGATTCGTCTTCCGCCTAATCGTATAATACTCAGAACGTCAGTTCAGATCCGTTGTTGAGATAATGTTACTGTCTGTACCTGGCCTCGTGGCGTGAAGAACTCTTGGATACCAGCCGTTGCGACGGAAGGCGTAAGTGGCCATCGCAACAGTTCAACGATGTTCATGGGAAGTTTCTGTACAAAACATCGAGCATGAGCCACGGGGCACGTTCCATGCAAACCGCTCGATCCCGCACCTCAACGCGCCCATTGCGCAGTACATAACGTGCTTTGGCCGCTGCATCCACTGCACGCATTTCGTTCTGCAGTTGCAGCTGCTCAACCAGACGAAGCATTTCCGTACCATTGCGCGATGGTCGAAAGCCACGCGGTCCCTCTTCAAAGAGAAAATCATCTCGCGACGCAGTTTGGATCCATCCACCAGGCACCGACGACGCCTCAAGCACGCGAATGCGCGCGGACGTTGCCCGTAGCGATTGTCGTAGAAAGTACGCGAGACTCAAGCCCGACAGCCCACCACCGAGCACCACGATCTCCTGCATCGTAGCTCTTGATATGAACGATGAGAGCCCATGCGAGTTATGAACCATCATTTCTACCAATAGAAATGTTGGTGGAACTGGATTGGATAAAAAAGTTCGTGCGTACCTATGTGACGCGTCGTTGATTGTATATTCGAACTTAGTAGAGAATAAAAACCACCGAAAGCAAAAACCACTATACAGTAAATAGTATCGTTTAGTATACTGTCCTCTCTTTCAAGGCCACGGTCATAATCATGAACTGCTCAGCATGTCGCAGAATGATGGTCTTGCGGTTCTTTCAGCCATGATGATGCGCCTGAAGAACTGCGGCCGATTTCGTTCGAAAGACGCTGTCGTGGGCGTGTATCGCGCCCTTCTCATCGCGTTGGACACGCAACGTCAACAAACCAACGCGTCGGTGATCTGCACGTACTGGAGTTTTGGAGCTACTGTGTTGCGAACGTAGCTCTTCAGTATGGATCAAAATCTCTTTATTTTCATCTTGGTGTTGGCGATTATCTACTCGGGATGCATGGTTTGGATCTGTCACGTGCGCCGTGCGACGCGGCGATCCCGCCACAGTGCGGAGCGACGTCGAGAACGACGGGAACGCCGCGCGTCGCTGCAGTCGGCGTTGCTGGACAGGTACGAATATCGTCTCAAGTGATCCCTACGCATTTCTAACCACGCAAATGACAGTGAGGATTCGGTGGAACACCGCATCGATGCCGCAACTCGGTACGCAATCAACAAGAAATGGATTAGTATGGAGAGAGAGTTGATCTAATCGTCCTTGTTCCGTTTACAGCGACGCCAATGACGAGTGCGAACGGTGCTCTCACTGTGAATTTGCCAACTTCAAGCGATTGCGGTACTGCGCACTGTGTGGTGAGGGTCTTAAGCGTACATTTGATATTCTCTATTCCGACGTACGACCATCAAATCGGCTACTAAAAGCAAGGAGACGAAAAGAATGGGGACGACGGATTGACCTCACTGGTCGTGTGTTCTGGTACCGCGCCAAAGTGCCATCCAAGAGTCCATTGACGCACGGCTACGTCATTCGCTTCTCGCAACCATCAGAACCCGAGCAAGAACCTTTGACATCTACACACAAACCATTTGTTGGTCAGGTGCTACAAACCGAAATCAATGCTGTAACTGTCGAAATTCAGCAGGCCTCGGCTGCCAATGCAAGTATGTTTGCAGACGGCACCCAAATCGATCTCAAGACACAACACACTGATATTCTACAGCTCGCTGAGAAAGACTTCCCCATCAAGTTCTCGCATTTCGTCGTGTGCACGGCCTCGCTTCTCGTACCTGCCGAAGTCGAAGCGCTCAAGATCTCGTTGCATCGTAACTACATCGTCGAGGAATCGGTCCACCACTTGAGCTGTTTGGACAAGAAGCACATGCGATCGGTCATGCGGATCAACTTTTTGGAGGAGAGTGGCGTTGATGCAGGTGGTGTGCATCGGGAATGGTTCATGTTGTTGTCGGATCTCCTTGTTAATCCAAACGTTGGACTGTTCAAGTGTACGAACGAGACGGATCAAGCCTACTACCTCAACCCCTCGTCAGCAGTAGACAATGGGCCCGACCATTTGGCCTACTTCTTCGCGACTGGACGGCTCGTTGGCCGAGCACTGCTCGAAGGTGACGTCTTGGGCTTTCATTTTGCCACACCACTGCTTCACATCATGCTGGGTCTTCCTGTTTCGTTCGATGACTACGAATCAGTGGATCCAGTTGCTTTTAAGAACATGGTATGGTTGTTGGAGAATGATGTCACCTCCCTTGGTTTGGACTTTACGTTGAGCGAGACACTAGCCGATGGGACAATTCGCACAATTGAATTGGTACCGGGTGGGCGAGAGATCAACGTCACTCAAGAGAACAAACGCGACTATCTCGATCGAAGGCTTCGGTATGCGCTCTTTGAAAGCGTCTCGGATCAACTGTACGCATTGCTGAAAGGTCTCTACGAAGTTGTTCCACTGCATTTGCTCATGTTGTTCGACCCCGAAGAGTTTGACTTTGTGCTGTGTGGTGTCCAAGACATTGACGTCGCCGACTGGGAACGCCACACCAAAGTCTCTAGTAATCTCAAAGGCACACGTGTGTTGCGGTGGTATTGGGAAATTGTCCGGGACATGCCAAACGAGTACCGTCAGCGACTTCTACAATTTGCAACCGGCCGCTCTCGCGTACCACTAGCCGGTTTCAAAGGACTCACGAGCTACGATGGCCGACTCTGTCCATTCACCCTCAAAGGTGTCACGTACGAAAAGTCTCAGTACATTCGTAGTCATGCTTGCTTCAATCGGCTCGACCTTCCCATGTACCCGACACGTACTGAGCTCAAAACAGTGCTCTTTGGGATCTTGGATACCGATATTCAAGGCTTTACCATTGCCTAATCACTAATAGTACAACAGTGCATTATGAACCTGTCTCCCGGTGCGAAAAATGTCTTCTTGAAGATGGCTACATTGGTTCAAAAACACCACACTGCATTTCAAAAACCACGGGCAGTAATTGATTCGCTGGGTGCCGTGGGACACCTTTCGAGATGGGGAGACTGCTTACGTCGTTCGGAAAGAAAGCAAGGGAACAATCCCAACCCTCCATCATCATCCTTGTCCTGCGACGTCAAGTCAGCGGAAGCCAATACGCCGTGTCGTGTCTGTCCGAGTCGGCGACTTGCGCTCACTGCATTGGATTAGAAAGGACACGATATGAGTGATAACAATGGCGGGATGATGTATAGCAACACGCTCATGTACCAAGCGATCATGATGATCGTGTTGTGTGCGATTTTCATCGCTATATGGTCACGCTGTGGTCGACGATCGATTCTCGAAGATCTTCAAGTGCCGCTGCTCGAGTATGTTGTCGCATATGCTATGGGTTCCCTGTCTTCTTCTCCTCACAGAATCTCTGTGATGCAGCGCTTCTCCGGAGCACCGCATCGATGCAGCCACGAGGTCCGTTGGCTCCATGTACATGCTGTGTTCTGGATGACATTCTGATCATTTCTATGGTTTTCACAGAGAAGCGGAAGCGGGATATGCCAAATGTGCTGCTTGTTCCTTTGAAAACTTTCGTCGTGTCACGCACTGTACGATCTGCGGCGACAAACTTCCCGAGGCCACTCCTTCCGATGGAGAGGTATCTACCACTATGGCATCGATGCCATCATCGGTGCGGGCGTCACCGAGACCCCTCACATCCCGTCAGTTGCGTGCCCGGTACGTGTATGCATTTGTCCGTGGTCCTCAACTCGGCAGAGACTGACGCACTACCTTGAAGAAAACGCAAGGAATGGACACGCACGTTGGACGATGAAGGGCACACCCATTGGAAGAAGAGAGCTTGTGAGAATGACTCGGTCGCCAGCCTTCCAGCCTTTGTGGTCGAGTTCCAGAAGGTAGAAAAGGAAGTGCAGGATAGAGTGGAAGCAGTGGAAGATGCTCTCTTGGACGAAATCAGTGATCGTGAGATGCTCTTGACGGGTGCTTGTGAGGCCGACGCGGCTCGGTTCCCCACAGGATACACTTTTCCCGAGGACAAGGAACGTCTTACCGAGATGATTCGCATGTCAACACTAGACTTTCCAAGCAAATACGCTCATTTTGTGGTCACCACGGCCTCCCAAGTCGTTCCAGCCGAAGTGGAATTCCTCAAACTCTCGGTCCATCGAGATTTCGTGCTGGAAGAATCCGTCGATCACTTGTGTTGCATCCAAGAGAAGCACATCAAATCTGTGATGCGCATCAACTTTCTCGAAGAGAACGCCGTGGATGCTGGTGGTGTCCATCGTGAGTGGCTGTTGCTCATCAACGAAGTGCTCGCCGACTCGAAACTCAACCTCTTTCCGTGTCGGAATCGACTCGATCAGTCACACTATCTCAACCCAAACTCACTCACCGAAGCCGGAAATGATCATCTCAAGTATTACTATGCTTCTGGACGGCTCATTGGACGTGCCTTGCTCGAAGGAACATTGTGGGGTTTCCATTTGGCTGTTCCTCTGCTCAAGATAATTCTCGGACAGCCAGTGAGTTTTGATGATCTCGAGTACCTTGATCCCGAGGTACACAAGAACCTCAAGTGGTTGTTGGAGAATGACGGTGTCGAGGCATTGGGACTTGACTTTAGTATATGCGAGAACACAAACGATGGTCAAACGACAATCGTCGATCTCATCCCCAACGGCCGTACGATCGCCGTGACCGACGACAACAAAATGCACTTTGTCGAACGCCAGTTCAAGCACCTGGTCTTTGAGAGCGTCTCCTCTCAACTGTATGCCTTCCTCAAAGGCGTGTACGAGGTCATTCCTCAAGAACTCCTCATGCTCTACGATGCAGAAGAACTCGACTATTTGCTCTGTGGCACCGATGAGATTGATGTCGAAGACTGGAAGGCACACACCACACACACAATGAACCTCAATGGCACACGTGTCAAGGATTGGTTCTGGGAAGAAGTCGCTGCCATGCCCAACGCCTACCGTCGACGCCTCTTGGTGTTTGCCACGGGATCGTCACGTGTACCCCTTGCCGGCTTTAAAGGACTCACAAGTTATGATGGACGGCTCTGTCCTTTTACGCTCAAGGGCGTCTCGTCATCCACCGACAAGTACATTACGAGTCATGCGTGCTTTAATCGTCTTGATCTGCCACTCTATCGCTCCCGTCGGGAACTCCGTACCGTCCTCTTTGCGATCCTCGAAGGCGATGTCTTGGGGTTTACAACTGCCTAACAGTCTATGGGTTTGTAATACTCATGCGTTCGCTTTCGTTCGTCTACAATCCATCGGCTGAGTGGCGAAACAGTTGGATCAGTGACTTGTAGTCAGACTCATCATTGATTCGCTACTTGCTTTCACGTGCGTGGCATTGTAACACATGGTCAACCGAGATTCGCTCTCGTGATGCCATGGACGAATGGCCACGCGTGCTTGCAACCTGGCCTGCCTCTGCCACGTCACAGTCATTCTGGATCTTTCTGCAAAAAGCGACATGGAGCATTGTGTTAGTCGAAAACTCAGGCCGCAAAAGTTTGACCGCATATACTAAAATCAAGTATAACCTGTGACTTGGGAGCGCCCGGCGCACCACCAACCGAGACATTCACCATGCGTCACTGGCGTTTGCGCACAGATTCGTCCGCAATGGAACCTGAGACGATCGTGAATGCTGGAGCATTTTGTAATTGACCATCATGTCACCAGAACTCGGTCTTTTCATAGGTCTTCTCGTGGTCTTTGTGGTCGCCAACTGTGCGTGCCACCTCCAACTCCGTCGCGACAAGCGCGAATGGGCGGCATTCCATGCCCCACTCAATGCCGAGTACGTAAATCGATGAATCTGGTAGAAGGAATCGTACTAAACGAATGTAATCTGTGTATTTTACAGTTCAACCGATCGTCGTCTTGATGCAGCGCTTCGTGAAGCCGAGGCAGGCGTGCTGGTATGCACGGGATGTGGCTTTGAAAACTTTCAACGAGCGATTTTCTGCTCAATTTGTGGACAAATTATTGGGACATTGACCAAACGTCAGAAGAAACGCATGGGACGAGAGGTGGTCTTGGGGAATGTTCGTCGACAGCTCCGTGCTCGCACGCGTAAAGAGTGGACACGCAAGGTCGATGTCGAAGGCAATCTGTATTGGTATCGCGACAGCACACCACTCAGTGGACCCAAGTATCCAGGTCGTGTCATCCGCTACGTTCTCCAGGCACCATCATCCGAGTCGAACAATGACAAGCCCATGACGCTCGAGACGACAGCAGCAGAGATGAAGCGTGAACATGCAACCCACCAAGTCACGATCGAGGATCCAACGACGACTGACCCCACGGCTTTCTTCTCCATCGCTCAGACCAATGAGGTCGACACCAAACACGAACTTCGTCAGATCGTCGAGCACGCCCAGCGTGATTTCCCTTCCAAGCTCGCTGAATTTGTCACACACGCCCTCAGTCTCTTTGTGGATGCCGATGAAATGGTTTCAGTCTTTAACATTCACCGAGCGACGCTACTCGGCGACTCGATCGATGCACTCGCTCGCTTGACTGCAGTGCAGGCACGGGCTGCCATTCGTGTCGGTTTTGTGGACGAACAAGGCATCGATGCTGGCGGGGTCTACCGTGAATGGTTTCTCTTGCTCAATGAAGAGATTGTCAAGCCCGAAGCCGGTCTCTTTGTCTGTGTGGACGAACAGGATCAGACGTTCTATCTAAATCCCCACTCCCACGCAGTGCTGGGGGACCACCACTTGGCTCATTTCCTTGCGGCTGGCCGACTCCTCGGTCGTGCGTTGCTCGAAGGGAACGTCACGGGCTTCCACTTGGCTCTACCGCTCCTCAAGATCATTTTGGGGTTGCCAGTGAGTTTTAGTGATCTCGAGTACTTTGACCCTGAAGCCTTCAAGAACCTGCGATGGTTGTTGGACAATCAAGATGTCGATGCCCTGGGCTTGGATTTCACAATCACGGAACAATTGGTGGATGGGACGACGCAGACGATCGAATTGGTGCCCAATGGGAGTCGCATTGACGTCACCGATGCCAACAAACACGAATACGTCGATCGTCGCTTGCAGTACTGTTTGGTCGAAGGCGTGTCGGCCCAACTCTTTGCCTTCCTAAAGGGCGTCTATGAGATTGTTCCACCGTCAATGCTCATGCTTCTGGATGCCGAAGAACTTGACTATGTCCTCTCCGGCTCGGACGAAATCGATGTCGACGACTGGGAACGCCATACCAAGTACAGTGCGGATCTCTGGAGTCATCCCACACGACAATGGTTCTGGGAACTTGTGCGGGAAATGCCCAACGAATACCGTCGACGATTGCTGCAATTTGCAACGGGATCGTCTCGAGCACCATTGGCAGGCTTTAGCTCTCTGACGAGTTATGACGGTCGACTCTGTCCATTCACCCTCGTGGGAACACCCCTTCTGGATGATGGGTTTGTCCGGAGTCATGCGTGTTTTAACCGTCTGGATGTTCCACGCCATGTGAACAAAGCCCACTTGAAGAAAGGACTCTATGCATTATTGGAAACCGAGAGCTATGGCTTCACGACGGCATAGGGAAAGTTGGTAAGGCAGAGACTGTAGAGTCCTTCAAGAATGCTGTACTTCAACTGGAGATTAAAATCAGGACAACGGGAACGTCAAACCACCAACGCAGGTGAGGATGGACAGCTGGCCAATTGGTTTTTGTTCTATTTATAATAGAGAACGATTCCCACTTCTCGCTACCCATCATGGAATCCAGGATGTTCTTCTGGGAACCATACAAGCATTCGTCATAGAGCATTGAAGAGAAGACAGTTGGTGGGTGTACCTACAATGGTACTGTGTACAACTTCAAGGTCGCGATTGTACACTGCATGACTGAGTCTAGGATGAGCAGTGTAGACAACATCGTTGGAAAGATGAGGTGATTGATTTGCGTTATTATGTCGCTAGGTTTCGCTATGCAGTCTGTATAACCAAACCAAGTTGACCCCCCAAAAAGTGAAGGATTCCCACACATCGTGTCGTTGTGGGTGACGATAGTACTCCTGAGAATGGCGATTCCAATGTCACAGAACGAGGCCCACAATTGTTCCACAAATCCGACATTTGGTTCCGGTGCTCCCAGGAGTTTCTCAGCAACCAACAAATACACCACACATGGGCCACCAACCGACTCTATAAATCACGACGTGGAGAACCCACATGCTTCAGAGACTCACTGTAGTCGTCATTTTTCGATGCACTCGTTTGTCGGTCATTTCCATGTGGAGGGAGCGTTCAGCAGCTGAGCGACGTCACAAGCACATCAACAAGGAACAAAAACTGCAGAACTAGTGTCGCACTGGCGGTTTTGGCCTGTTTCTGTAAACTTCAAGAACGAGTTCTCAAAACTCTACACGCTCCCACCAAATCAGTGGATTCCACCTGGTTCACAACTAATACGAAGAAATTTGTGGCTATCAGTACACTAAACCACAGAACCCAGCTGGACTCCAAGTTGCCTACCCTTCGCTGCGTGACTCTGGACACATGGTCGTGGTGGAAGAACCGTTCTGCCCGCTGGTGGAGAGCAATCTGCTCAGCCAAGTCCGATCGCCAACACGCACCACACTTACACAAAGTGAGGACGGAGCTAGGACGCAAAGACGAGCGACTGGAACGGTTCCCTCGACGTCCTCCTCAATCGGTTCTCTCTACTCGTGTCCTTGCACCAAACACCAAGTCAAGTCGCACCCAACGCACGTCATTTTCATCTCATCAACAACTCCCCCACATCCAACAATTCCACTGCCAACATCACAATGGAGTGGCTACTACTAGTTGGTATTATCCTCATGTGTGCCGTGTGTACGGGCGGTCCTTTTGTCCTCATGCGCCGTGTCAACAAAAAACGCCAACGACTCCGTCGCTTGCGTATCCCGCTGCTCGAGTACGTTTCTCTTTGTCAAGTGTCTAGTTAATTGGCTCCACTGACGTTGATTTGTGCCCTTTTAGTACTGAGGACCATCGGTTGGATGCAGCGTTGCGTCAAGCACAAGGTGGTCACAACGTCTGCGCAGCCTGTGGGTTTGACAACTTCAAGCGCTCGGCCTTTTGCACACTCTGTGGTGATGAAATCAAAGATGCCACACGTGAAGTTGCGCCAGAGCGTCTCAAGCAGCTCAAGCGGGAAGAACGCAAAAACAGTTTGCGTCAGCTCCTCACCCTCTCGTTCAAACAAAAACAAGAAGCACGCGTAGCTGTTCATATGGCCGAGCAGGAGGCAACCCGTGCAAATCGCCAGCGTCGGGCTCGTCGTCGTCGGGAATGGGTCCGGAAACTTGATCACCAGGGTCGCATGTTCTGGTATCGGGCCTCCTGTCCAGACTTGCCGGCCGATGCGGCACTTCGCTACCCCGGCTATGTCCTAGAAGTCCACAAGAAGCCACTGATTTTATTGCCGGCTCAAATGCCTGATGCGACAGCCATCGCTGTCGTCACAGATGGCGACGATAAAGACGACTTGCTCTTGCGTCCGAGCATGAGCGACACCCAGCAATCGACACCGCGTGAGTCGGAGGCCACGAGTGAACCAGAGCCCCGCACGCCTGCCGAACGCACCATCTCTTTGCGTCTCGCATGTGAAGGCATGCAGTACGATCTCGTGGAGGCCTCACGCGCCGATCCGACGCGGCTTCCGTCGATTGAGACACCGCTCACCAATGGTCAAAAGAAACACCATGTTGACGTCTTCCAGCGCGACTTCCCGTCCAAGTACGCCTCGTTTGTCACGAGCACAGCCGCGTTGCTCGTCCCAGCCGATGTCGCCCACTTGCGTCTCAATGTGCATCGTGGGCGTGTGTACGAAGAGTCGATCGCGTCTTTCGCTGTGATTCACCGAGAGCACATGCGTTCGGTGATTCGGATCAAGTTTCTTGATGAGAATGGCGTCGACGCTGGTGGCGTCCATCGTGAATGGTTTGCGCTCTTGATCGAAAAAATTGTTGACCCCGCCACCGGTCTCTTCACGTGTGTCGACCGCACCGAGCAGACGTATTACATCAACCCGCACTCGCATCGCGACATTGGTGAGCACCATCTAATGCATTTCTTCGCGACGGGTCGCCTCCTTGGCCGAGCATTGCTCGAAGGATTTGCGACGGGGTTCCACTTTGCGCTGCCGCTGCTCAAGATTATCTTGGGTATGCCCGTGAGCTTCAATGATCTTGAATACTTTGACCCCGAGGCCTACAAGAGCATGCTCTGGATTATGGAGAACGACGGCGTGGAACAGCTTGGACTGGACTTCACGATCACCCGTCAGGTTTCTGGAAGCAATGAACTTGTCACGACCGAGTTGATTCCGAATGGAGCCGACATCGCGGTCACAGATGCAAATAAGAAGGAGTTCCTCGCGCGGAAGTTCAAGTACATGCTGTTTGAGAGTGTATCGGATCAGCTTTATGCGCTGCTCAGCGGCATGTACGAAGTGATCCCACAGGATCTCTTGATGATGTTCGACCCTGAAGAATTTGATCACGTGCTGTGCGGCTCGGACGAGATCGATGTTGACGATTGGGAGAACCACACGGTATATTCTGAAGATCTTGACGAACACCCCGTTCGACGTTGGTTCTGGGAGATCGTTCGTGAGATGCCCAATGAATACCGGCGGAGGTTGCTCTTGTTTTCAACCGGTTCTTCACGCGTCCCACTTGCTGGCTTCAGCGCACTCACGAGCTACGATGGCAAGCTCTGTCCGTTCACGCTCAAGGGCGTCAAGCTTGTGAACGATGGGTATGTTGTTGGGCACGCGTGCTTCAACCGCATTGATCTACCGCACCATGTCTCGTGTGAAGATCTGAAGATGGTGCTTTATGCGACGCTCGATACCGAGCAGTACGGCTTCACGACTGACTAGGCGTCGGTTATGCACGGAGTCGTGTTAAGTTATGAATCTCTGAAGACACTTATTGGTAACTTAGTGATGCAGCAAATGTCAGTAGACCACGACGTGATAATGCACCAAGGCGAAACAATACAAACCTTGCGCTGTTGCAAGCTCACACTTACGGATGTCAACCTTGGCAACTCGACCGTACTGGCAGACAAAAGAGAGCAAATTCCAACCCCGTAGCCCAGGCTTAGTGACAAGATGGTGACTGATTTCAATTACACTAGTGAAACAGTTCCCAGACACACTAGTACCTGTGCTCTAGCTGGTTTGCTGAACATAGCTCTCAAACACCGGTCGCGCAGCTTTGATGTTCAAGTGAATCGTGGCGGGTTCTACAAGAAACAGGCACAATATGAGCTCCTTTGTCTACATCATGGAGCTTTTCTACCGAACGTACGGATTTTCTGATCCGACATGATGACCATGATGTACGTGTTGGTCGTGAAGAAGTCGATGTACGCCGTGAAGTTGGAATTGCGGACTTCCATTCCCTGGAACTGAGCCTGCGTCTTGCTGCAGCTGAGCTTGAACTGCTTGATGATATTACTGATCTTCTCGAACCGGTGGATATCGCGATGGGTCGCATGGGTCGCATGGGAGATAACAAGGAACGTAGCGCGTTCGAACAGCACAACTTCGTCGGCGTTACAAATCGCACAGAAGTCGTTCAAGTGATGCTCTAGATCCTGGATGTTTGGGATGAGTGAGTACACGATCGAAGACCATGCACGGTAGAGCGTCTCATCCCAGATCGATGTACCGAAACACACCGTTGGGAGCGATCCGACGCGCGACAGAATGGTTTCTTTCTTTTGCTCAAACACCTAGCCACAGTTGCACGACTCGTTAATCTTCTAGGCACCAATTGACGCACTCTGCTTGGTACGACATACCCGATCGCGCTGGTCTTCGGGGACAAGATCCATTTTGTGGATCAGCACGAAAACCTTGGCATTGCTCGAGTTCTGGTCGATGGCTTCAAGGCAACCGTCAAAGTGGGCAAGATCTTTCTACAATGTCAACAATACAGTTCTCAAGTGACTTCGCCACTACAACCACGTCATACCCAGTGCCACATACATCGACTTCGCGACTCTCAATGTCAAACACATAAATCAAGAGTTCCACACTGCGGAAAATATGATCTCGCTGGCTCTCAAAGTAGTTCTCGTAGAACGCATCCTGACTGGGTATCCAAGACATTAGCAATTTGTCATCACCAGTATCAAGGATCGAGCATGACGCACCCGCCACAGTCCCACAGGTTCAACACCAGATTGCCGAGGAAACGCACGTGCGAGTGCTCCACATCCACTATTACACCACACATCGTCCATCAACTTCATCCATCGCGACATCATCCGTCAAACACGTACGCGTTGGCCCCAAGCGCATCGTATCACGCGCTGTCGTCCAGCAGAAACGAAGTCAGTTCCGTCATTGGCGCACATGTCATCGCTGGTCGTACCGAGGTAATTGGCAAAGATAATCGACCGCATCGACGTCTTGCCCGATCCCGACTTGCCCATCAACAACACCTAATACCCAGAGAGACAGTGAGATCCCAATAAAGAGCGTCCTGAAGCCATCGCCATGCCAAACCTTCTTCTTCATGATGTTTCTTTCACCCTGCAGATTGCGAAATGAAATGGAATTCAATTCATCGTTCAATTCATTTTTGAATTGAACAATTCAACAGTGTACCCATTTCCTGTGAATAGCTCACAGTTGATGCGCCATGATGCCGACTGCCGCGCAGGAGACGAACGTTCCGATCGCACTGACGTCACGTCCGCGATCAATCACACCTGATGGGATTGCACGTCGCCGGTGGAATGCGCCGCCATCGGAACTCTTCCCACAGGAACCACACAAACCATCAGTACGGCGACCCATGTCGGCCGCCTCAAAGGCACGACCCAGTCCTCTTGCTGTGGATCACCGTTCAGTAGAGAGCACGCCTCGCAAAGACAGTTCCACACGGGCACCAGCAAGTGCTGTCCCTCCTATGAGTTCTGGACGACGCCTCACCAACTCACAATCGCAAACAGAACAAAGGAAAGGATCATTGATAAACGAAGCCACCAAAAATCCTACACGTCGTCTTTCCGCGGTCGCTGAGGTGCAGCTGGAAGCAATTGCGCGTGGTTCCCCCAAACGTCTTTCTCAAGTTACGTGGGCTCGTTTGCAGAAGGCGACTGAAGAGCAGGCTGCAGTGGAGTCTCACTTCGACCGGCACGATCGAAAGAAACAACTTACTCTTGACCAACAACTCGAAGTTGCAGCCGCCAAACGACGAGATGCTGTTCGTAGTGCCCAAGTCAAACAAACACTCAAGAAACGAGATGTAGACGCCGACAATGTACGACCACTGGTTGAGATCGCTTATTGGTCGCCGTTCCTCGAGGTGCGACGAGATGCAGCGGCGGCGCTGGCGTCCCTCAGTCGGAATCGTAAGTTGTCGAGGAATTTCCCGTTGGTTGCGTCTGACCGACTTGTTTGTTGTTTCAATAGCGGCCAATCTCGAGTTACTATCGGAAGTAGGCACTCTTGGTGCGCTCATATCCATGCTGAGTGCAGGGGAATCGAAAACGGATGCAGCTATTGCCCAGGACTGTGCTCAAGCCCTTGCAAGTATGGCGAAGTTGGATTCGGTCAAGGGGAAACTTTTACAAGCCCCCAACGGACTCGAGTGCGTCTTCGGATTAATGCATTCTCATGATTTACGATTACGCCGCACAACCTTTGAACTTGTCAAAAATCTCGTGACTATTGAAGATCTACGTCAGGCCGTCGCAAAGCGCGAAGGATTTGCGTTCTTGCTCGAGTCGTGCACATCAAAGGACGCTCGAATACGTCACTTGGCAGCGTCCATTCTCCGTAATCTTGGCGAATCGGCTGAGAATCGCTATCTCTTTTATCATTCTTCCCACTTTCAGACCCTGGCCGACATTCTTCAAGACCCATTCATCGAACGGGATGTACATTTTCGTCGAGAGCTACTTGAGTTCATCCATCTGCTGGTCACAGAAGAGGAAAATGGTCGCAGATTTGTGGAACTGAACCTCGTTTCCACACTGCTGCTCATCTTTGACTCGCCGAAGGCGACTCACCAGATTTGCGTACTCGTCGTCTCAATTCTCGAAGCCGTTTCCGCGAACCGCAAGAACCATCCCGCCCTCATTGAGGCCAACGCGCTGCCGAAAATCGTCCAGTTGTGTTTCTGTAGTCCGCGTGGACTCCCAACGACTGTAGAGAAACGAGTATCTGTGCTACCACCACGACGACCACAAACGGCTCGTGTGGAGTCCGCACCTCGTGTGTCAATGGGAGATACGGCTGGACAGCTTCCGATGGTGTCATCGACCAAGATGACCGAGTCACCAAATCCCACCGCTCAACTTACTTCTACGCAAGTATCTCCAGTGGTGATCTCGTCTGAAGTGAACGCTCTCTTACGACCAGCCTTCACTGTTTTCTGTGAGTTGGCAAAGAACCCGATCAATCGAGAGCATATCATTCGTTCCAAGTTGGTCGACCACATCACGGCTAGGACGTTGTACGCAGCATCGGACAAGCGCGTACGACGATCAGTCATCGCACTACTGACGTTTTTAATCTGTCGTGAACGTGAGCGCGATCATGAGGCCAGTACGCCACCACCAGATCTATCTCACCCGACCACATACGCAACCTCAGCCGAGGCGGACTTCAAGCACTACATTGAACTCCTGGCCCGTGGAATCATCAAATGTCTCTTTGGTATTCTCTGTGGAAACGACTTCAGCATGAAAGTTGATGCCATTGCAGCGATTGCTCAGCTCAGTGAAGACACCAATTCGCGCCTCACGATGTGTAAACCCCAACTCTTGCACTCACTCCAAGAGTTTGCGTTCCATCCACTCATCCAGACACGCACCAATATTGCACGGATCATTGCCAACTTTGCCGAGCGACCAGAGAACATCCTCAAGCTCATAGACGAAGGGATGTTGAGTATTTTGGTCAAGTATGTGTGTCCCATTTCACGCAATAACGACGTTTTGGTCGAAGCCACGCGGGCAATTGCCGCCATGTCCATGGTTCACGTTGCCCGCAACAAACTTGTCGAGAGCGGAGTGTTGGGCACACTACTTCAATTCTGCAAAGCACCCAGCACATCACCCGAAGTCCACGCAAATTCGACCATTGCCATCCGGAATCTACGACATGATGCTGCTGCCTTGTGCATCCAGTCGATCTATCGTGGCTGGTGTGTGCGTGTGCATCACGCACGAACGATTCTCACACGAAAACGACGGGTACGTAAGATGACATCGCGTAGGATAATCCAAACTGATCAAGCATTTGCCGCCGTGATGGAACGCTTTGCCAGTAGCACGACCTAATACACACACTAATGAATCCCAAAAAGTGTCTTCTGAACTGGTGGCTTCCATTTCAGAATAGTCCTCCTACACCCAAACAACTTCCGTCAACATCTGGGCGTCCTACCTCCACATAATCCCGCATCCTGTTCAACGACAGTGCACATGGTGTTGTCTTTACCCAATTTCTACGTCCGCTTGTTAGCTTTGACCTCGTGTTGCTGCGAAAATGTCCGGTCTCTGATACGAGGCACCTCCGTAGGAACATGTGGCCAAAGCTACCAAGCGGACGCAGGAAGCAGAGACCAAGACGAAAAACTCGCACCTCTAGGTTGCACAGGAGCTCCTTGACGACTGTGGAAATGTGTATCAGCTACAGACACACATGCTGTTAGAATCATTACGGTGCATGCCACAAAATACACCTTACCTTGTCTTGAACACCTGAATCGTCTCATCATACTCACGTCAAGATCTTGCGTATCAGCACCCGTTGAAGAGAGAGAGAAGGCTTTTGAGTAATGGCGTTGATCCGTTTTCGGCACCATACTGTTCAATCACCAGTTCTTGAAAGGCTGGATCGTGTCTTCATAATCACGGACGAGCGAGTCCATGCGAACCTTCAATTCTTCGATTTGGTCGTCTTTCCCAACCGTGCGCATAGTGAACTCATCGATAGCCGCCTTGTGATTCAAGACTATTGAAGCTATCTGATCCTGCAGCTTATCGCTTGGCGTCGGATTCTGTCGGTGATGGCCTTGTTTGTGATGGTACTGACATTCTTCGCGTACTTGATCGTCTTGTTCGTCTCCTCCGACTCGAAAGCACTCACGCAAGCACTACAAAAGGGTGAGAAACCACATGAAAGCCCAAAGCAGACGCAGTACGTAAATGAAGACTGATCTGTTAAGTCATCCTTCAGTACACGCATCAACTTCGAATCATGAAAGTTGATGTATGTCTGCTTTTTCGTCAACTGGGAGATCACAGTTCCCATCTTTGAGAGTCCAACATTGATATTGATGCCTTCTCTCTTTTCACGATCGCTGACAGCGGCGGAGGTGTTCTCGCTCCCTGCCAAATCCACAAAAGCCAGCTTTGATCGGATGATGGATGATTCAGACCCCTGAATCACGGTAAGCTCAATCACAGCGTGAGAGCGACTGGAGCGAGTGTTTCCAGTTGTCGAATTAGTCGTGTGACGAGACACAACAATCGCCAGCATTTCTTTTCACGTCATCAGTAGACTGCACTTCCACCTAGATACGGATGAGCAATGTGTTAATATAACGAAATCTACCCCCGACAGCTCATATGCCAACATCATGTGAACTGTCGGCGGTAGAAATCTGTGTGAAGAAACCCAGAGATGACGCACGACTGAAAGAATCCGTTGCCAGAACACATGGAAGTTCCATGAAATGGGCTGAGTGAGGTACCGTAGGCGCTCACGGACAATCAGAGTTGTGAGCCACAAACACGTACCCTGTCGTCTCAAGCACGCCAATTCATACTCTATTGTTGTCGTGTGAACGACACTGGCTTGCGCTGATCACATTTACCATGATCTATCGTTCGAAAATCAATGGAACCATGACGAATGGCTGCATTTGTATGAGATAGCAAAACCGTTTCCATGGAAATTGTTTGGTTTATAGGTGTTTTCGATCAATGTATGATCTCATCAGAGCCATATACATGCGAGCTCTTAGTTCTCGTACACGCGCGTCTTGACGGGGAACGACACATCGACGATGCCATCGATACCAGCACTCATGACCTGCCAAACCAAACTCAACACGTCAATATTCAGTCACACACACAATACAATATAACGTACCGTGTTGGGTGGCACAGGACCGACACCCTCGGGCGTGCCTGTGATAATCATGTCTCCTTCTTCAAGCGTCATGATGCGACTGATGTACGAGATGAGGAACGGGATCTTGTGGACCATGTCACTTGTCGAACCACGTTGACGCAATTCATCATCGATCTTGAGCCAGAGCGTAAGATTATCCGGATCTGGGACTTCGCTCTTAGGAATAAACTCGCTGATCGGTGTAAACGTATCAAATCCCTTGGCTTGGCTCCATGGCAATCCGGCCTTCTTGGCCTTGTCTTGAAGATGACGCGCGGTCATATCGATCGCTAGGACGTATCCTGCAACGTGGTCCATACTCTCACTCTGTTTGATATCACGACCGCTTTTTCCAATCACCACACCAAGTTCTACTTCGTGATGAACGTCCCCAATGCCTGGGGGGATCAACACATCACCACCATTCTCCACGTAGCTCGTCGTTGGTTTGAGGAACAATACTGGTTCTTTCGGTGCGCTTTTCCCGCCCATCTCGCGCGCATGGGCTTCATAGTTTTTGCCGATCGCAACGATCTTCTTACCTGTCGCCAAAAGCTTCTTCCCGTTGCTCACGAGTGTCGACGCCATGGTGTCGTCCGCTGGAATTGTTGTGACGCAATCATCACGATGGTCCCACCTCAGGATACGGATTCACTACAGTGACATGGCACTAATTTAATTATGGAACTTTTCTAAAACAGACATGAAAGATGGCTACATACGCACTTCAACTTGCAAAGCCCTAAAGACCCACAAAGGATCTCACTGGGATGTGTACTTATTTCTTTTGTTACAGATTCCTCCACACCACTCACGTCCACGATTCGACTACATTTGGACTGCGGTGTAATCTTCACCGAGTCATCTTTACTCGCAATCCAAGACAATACGACCTGGGAGGGCACCTTCAGCCATGCGATCGTAGATGCTTGGCAAGTTCGTGAGATCCTCCACCTTGTAGTTGACCTTGACATCACCGTACGCCGCAATCTTGAGAGCTTCCACAGCATCCTGACGGTTACCCACGTACGAACCGATGATACGGTGCGAGAAGAGCACCGAGTTGAACACACTCGCTGTGATGTTGGTGTCCTTCGGGAGACCAACCATGATTACCGAGCCGTACGGACGAATGAACTCAAGTGCCTGCTTGTACGCCTCGCCACTCGACGCCACAACAACCGTACCGTGCGCACCACGACCACCCGTCAACTCCTTGACCTTCTCGGCGACGTTACCATCCTTGAAATCAATA
>JAADWU010000009.1:0-87344 GCA_023336255.1 Pythium graminicola
AACTTTGAAGGTTCTGCTGTATCCCACATATGATGCTTCGTTGAGAACCAGCTGCTGATGCTCATTGTGGACTATCTCAAGGAGAAAGTGAGTGACATTTCGGGATCAATTTTTTTGTGCTTCGATGGCATCATGATTCGCAAGGAGCTATTCAACGAGTCCTTCTTGGGCGACATTGAGCAGATCTTCGCGGGACTCGATTACTTCATCTTGGTTAAGTCGAGCCAGATCATTCGCTTCAAGGATGGAGACGTGAAAATTATCAAGTATGTGAATCGTGGCGGTATTCGGGGAGCTGCCTTCAAGGAGGATTCATTCAAAGTACGCATTGGAGACTCTCTCTACTCAGTTAATCTCAAGAAGTGTTTATGCCAAGTTTCAAATGGCATTATGTATCAAAATGTCGACGTAATCCCCCACTCACCATTGGAAGAGCCGGTTGTGGGTGATACGTTCAATGTCTTTGGCAAGTATCAGCATCGCTATGATCCATCATTTGTAGTTGATGAGGAGCTTGTCGGACTTTGGACTAATCACATACGCGATGTGATAGCCGCTGGTAATGCAGAGATCGGCGAGTACCTTCTCAGTTGGTTTGCACACATGCTCCAAAAGCCTGCCACGAAGGCAATCACTGTTCCATTGGTCAAGGGTGCTCATGGCTGTGGTAAAAACTTGGCTCTCAACATTTTCCAGCGTTACGTATTGAACCCAAGCCTATCGATTACGACATCTGATATGGACAAAGTATTCGGTCGCTTCAATGTGGCCAGTATGGGCAAGTCTCTCATTGTTCTTGACGAAGCAGTCGACAGCAACGATCGTCGCATGAACAATAAAATGAAGAACAACATAAGTGAGGAGCGCAAATCCATTGAGGAGAAGGGCAAAGACACATACGAGGTTACCAACTTCGCAAACTACTTCATCATTACCAACAATGACTTTTCTTCAATCATCGAAAAAGGGGACCGTCGCTACATGTGTCTTGTCGCATCTGATCACCGTAAAGGAGATCGTGCTTACTTCAAAAAAAATGGTCTCGTCTTTGAGTAATGTTGAAGGTGGAAAGCATCTCTTCCATTGGTTATTGCGTCGAGATCTCAGCAACTTTGCCCCCGAGGATTTTCCCTGTACCGATTACAAGAAGGAGCTATCCGCGCGTCAAACTAATAACGTTGTCAAGTGGTTACTCAACATGCACGAGAAAATGGTCGGCAACAATGATGATGGGGAGCGCGAAGCTCTTACTGATCGCTGGCACGCTGAATATTTAGACTGGTGTCGCACGTCCAACGAACCAAAGTCATTCAGCCTAAACGTATTCACGACTATATTGAACAGAGAGGGTTTCAAAACCAAGGAGAAGAAGGTTTCGGTCGAAGGCGTGCGCAAATCAATCCGTCCACGCATCATTTCCCGTGCCATAATAGAGGCGAATCTGTCCGACTACATTACGGTAAAGCCGTCCGCCGATGACTAATCTCTTAATCTGCACCCATACGGAAGTTCCGTAATGTGTCACAATAGCGATTGATCATCTAGAGTCTCTGTTAGTTCCTTTTTTCTAACTGTCGCGTGTGTCCCGTGTCTGTCGCGCGCCTTTGTCCCGTGTTCTTCCTTTAATCAATTCTACGTCGATTATCCCTCTCGATTGTAATTCATGCTTCTATTTCTTACTGTCGCGTGTGTGTCTCTTACTTTTTTATATTTTTATATTATTATATAAGATAGTAGTAGAAGAAGCCATTGAGAAATGATGATCATCATATCATAAAATTATACAGTGTATAAAAAGTTGTTGTCGCGCACGAGACAGCGAGACACGACCATTCAGAGAACCTCAGCTTCCTAGAATCTTTCTAGATTGCAAAATATAGATGGCTGTGCCCCACGCGACACTTTTTCGAGCACGCGACAGTCTTTTTTTTCTTCTAGATATGGTTTTTTTCGCGTAAACTACGGTAAACTACTATTACAACGGACAGTGAGCCGCCGCAGTCCCTTGACGAAGAGCCGCGCCAGTTATTTCGAATGTCAATGCGTACTGTACAAGTGCTTGGATGAGGAGATGAACAATATCTTCTTTATTATTTGGTGGTTTCACGAGAATCGCATGAATCCATGACAATGCTTTTTTCTATTCAAGACTATCGATGACAAGATTCATGACGATGCGCAGATCGACACGAGCTGTTGGGCTCACGCCAGGTGGAAGAGCTGCATTCGGGGGGATCGATAAAATTCGGCGCATGTCGAAGGTGACATTCTCAGCAGCTCCAGCAGCTGCACGTCGAAATGTTCCGCTCGCTGTTGGTCTAATGGTTGGGTGTGGCCGGGTCGTACTGTCATAGAGCGCATATCGAATCTGAGTACCAGGGGCACTGATTTTCAATAGCAGCACATACTGGATCCCAGTATAACCGCTCCACCATCTGGCAGCATCCAACAAACTTTCCCACGACTGCGATCTTCCAACCTCCACTGCCAGTGTCACCCAATCGGATACGGTGCGAGGTGCCGGTGCCGGTGTTCGGTTGAGCGTAGTTCTCTTTGGGCCGAAAGTCGCATCAGCCTCCTTGTTCGGATTGGCAGCTCTTCTCGCCGTCATCGAGCCACGTTTTCCAACCTCGCGTCGATTTCCCGTTGCAGCCAGGAACTCGGACTTGAACTCGTCCGCTGTGCTTTCATGTACTGTCGTTAGAAGTTCAACAATCACGATACGCCCATCATAGAGAGCGAGAAACCGAAGTGGAATTCGCAGTCCTTCGCCGTCTCCAACATATTGATTGAATGCATTAACGGAGACTCCTTCACACACGACGTACGGATCGATTTCATCGTCATCGTTGTCGAAATAACTCGCAACCACATCAAGATTCAGCGCATCCATGACAACGCGGATTTCATCGGCGGTTTTTACAGTTGTCATGCTTGCTGCAGCTGATGTTGGCCGTACCACGTCGTATATTGATTGCACTGGAAGAACAATACGAATCCCCGTCGCAGCATGTGCTCATTTTCTCTTTCTCGAAATAGGAAAGCGGGAGGGAAAACCCGGTTTTCATCGTCCGCTCACTGTCCGCTCAAGCTATGCATAAAAAGCCATCTAGAGTACCCCTAGACACCCTTAGAGATAGCGATAATGTACTACATGGTTTTCTATCGCTCGACCAAAGACCGTCGGTTGGTCTATCGGGATCTAGCGATAGCGGGTCTTTTCTTTGTCGGTTCAACGCTGTATGTAATCCTTGGTGGCTTGGGGTACACCGGTCAAACACGTCACGAAGCAGCACAAGTTGCTGGGATCATGTCAGACGTCACAGTTGTGGTCATGTACGCGTCTCCCCTCGTCAAAATCGTCCAAGTGTTTAAGTACAAATCAGCGGTGTTTATTCCCATTCACATGGTCGCCATGGGGGCCGTGAATATGGCGATTTGGTCCACGTACTCGGTGCTTGCCAAGAAATGGATCATTTTGATTCCGAGCAGTGGCTCCTTCTGTATGAATGTGTTCCAAATGGTCTTGTATCTCTTTATCTACAACCCCAAGACCCATCCACTTCCAGCGGATTACAAAGCGACGACGAGTAAAGACCAAGAAACACACCACGCCGTGACGATGGAGTCACCACGAAACCTTCCAGAGATCGAGTTTGTGACGCTCGAATCGTCACGAGTCTAGTGACTCCAGGAGGTCTATGATGTTTATGCTGATATATTTCCGTACCCATATCAGATTCCACAGTTCCTAGTCTCCTTCGTTACACTCGAGTCTCTTGTTGAGACCGAAAGTCGGCGGTTGGTGAATGAATCACACCCGGGACCATGTCCTTGTCGTCTTGAGTCTCTGAGTTTGTGGTGTTGTCTGGAGTGGATGGGTCTTGGGATTAAACACGAAGAAATAGAGTACGACTTGGAACATCCCAATCGCCGTCGCGATCAGACATGGAATAAAAATGATCCATTCTTGGCAAGTAGTGAGTATGTGCTCCAGATCGTAGAGTTCATGGTGCCCATGCAGATCATGTGGATTGGGAGAAAGGCAGCTGATTTGTGTTTGACGACATCGACGAGCTTGGCAGGGGTGAGGCGTACAGAATCATACCCATCACATCACACATGATCCCAGCAATCTGTGCCGCTTGGTGACGCTTTTGGCCCATATAGTCACAAGCAGCAAGAGTTCCATAGAGAGACGTTATCAGGATGATCAACAGTGCGACAACAATCGGGATGTAGGTCGCTGGGCGGTCTTTGGTCCAGCTGTAAAGACAATGAGGTAGAGAAGCGAAAGGATCTCGCCACCAAGAAATGTGCGAAACACTGGGACATAGTTGCTGGAGAGAAGACCGTACATCATCTTCTGGAGAACAAGAAACGTTGGGTAAGTTGAGTGCTACACAAGAAAGAGGAAGTCAGGAGACGTACCATGCGTTGGTATTGACAAAACAAGCATCGACAAGAGCGGGATGATCGACATGACACCCGTATCCTGTTTCTGGTGCATTTTGTAGACCATGGGCGCTGGTGAGCAGGATGAAGAGCGATGAGCAAGAGGCAATGACACGAAAGATAGTGAGAGCGACCGTCATCAGAGTTGATGGAGAAGGCTAAGTGTGGTAAAGGCAAAATGTTTGAGAAGAAAACTGTACGAAAGAAAGATTTAACAGATCGATCTGTATCTCGATTGACGTAGGTATGGATTATACAACGAGGCCTCATAATCCATCCCTACCTAAATCAGTACATTAGCGTTTCGTAATCGTGATTGTGGGGGTCGTGGTGAAGATAAAGTGTATGACCAGTATTTGTCACACAGAGGTGCGATGTGCAAGGTGTCGATCAGTAACCATAGACAGAAGACAACTGCGGTTGTCAGCTGGAATTTGTATCATTGCGATCTGGTCATACATATTCGCACAAAAGAGATCGCACAGGACACATCAATGGGGGTATTGTCGCATTCCGACACCTTCAAGCCATCAAACTTACGGCGAATCACACGTCAAGCACCACATATTATAGCAAGTTTGCTATAATATGTGGTGCTTGACGTGGTGCCGTGTTACTACAGTGTACTTCAACTTGGTCTAGTAACTTTCGTGAATGTTGCATCGAAAGAGAAACCACCCATACTCCGTAGCGTTCCATTAGTGATGATTACGAGGGTTTGTACTGCACGTGGTACAACCATGATCCTTTTGTTGTCTTTCTCGTAATTGACGAGGAAATAAACGACTGTCAACAAAGTGTATGATTATGGGGACAAATGTACATTGGGTTTTTCTTTGAGTTCCTGCACAAAATACAGCACCATTTTGAGTGGTCTCCCATCTCTGACGTCACGGCAGGTGACACTCGTCGGAATAGACTGTGGGAGACGCCAGACAGCCGTCGTCGATTGGTCCGAGTGGCGGCAACCCGACGGAGATGGATGGAGATGGCAGAGTCCTCGACTGGAGTCGTCCGATACCTGATAAAAATCGTTCTCCTCTATGCTGTCGCTAGATCTTTTCATGGAGGGCCAATTTGCGTCCACCGAATGTGTCAGCAGAAAGGATTCTGAATCATCATGCTCAGTCTACTGACAGTTTCAAAATCTGTCATCACGGTGGAAGTCGACTAGTCATGTTGAAGTTCATATAGGTACACCTTCACAAAGCGATGTAGCTACATTTCTTCCCCCGTATACATGTTTTCGCTCGCGCTTTTAGTTGAAGACAAATGTTTACATCATGTTTCAAACACGGTAAGCAGTCGCAAAACAACGAAACTTGACGTGAAGCACTCGACACAAACCAAATCCTTTTCAGCATCTCACGACAGCATCTTACACGTCCTTGTTGCCAATGAGATTGCTCCTTGAGATCTTGCGTGTGACTGCCTCTTGTACATCGCTGTTTATACTCCTGAGTCCAGCTCCCATGATCTACAAAATGCACAAGGACCAGGATACCGGGGTCATGTCCATTGTCCCGTTACTAGCGTTGGTGATCAACTCAAATACGTGGTACGTCATGTTGGCGGCTCCCTCTGTGGTTATCTCTACTTACAATATCCTCAACTCAGGATGATATATGGGTACTTGGATACCAACTACTTTCCTCTCTTTGCAACATTTGCAGCTGGTGATCTGATTTCGCTGATGTATGTTCTTGTCTTTTATCACTGGACCAAGGAGCGATCGTCGATCCATTGTGAGTTGGTCTTTGCTGGATTCATACTTGTGTGTACATCACTCTATGGGATCCTCGGAGGCTGTGGGTATACAAGTCAGACACAACATGAGGTGGCGCAGGTCGCTTGGATCATGGCTGATATCACCGATATCATCATGTAAGGATCGCCACTCGTGAAAATCCTCCAGGTTTTCAAACACAAATCGGCAGTGTTTATTCCTATTCACATGGTATCTATGGGTGCGATTAGCATGGCAGTTTGGTCGACGTACTCGGTTCTCATTCGGAACTGGATCGTTTTCATCCCGAGCTTTGGTTCATTCTGTCTCAGTGTCTTCCAAATGATCTTGTATTTTTGTATCTACAACTCCACAACACATCCACTTCCAGTGGATTATCTAGAAATTTGACGACTTGGTTCCTAGTCAGTTACCACAGAACCGTCCAGAGGCCGAACTTGTGATGCTCGTCTCGACCTGAGTCCCTCCTACGACGCCAGAACGTTGATATTCGACAAGTAAAGCAGTATCGTGTCTAATTTTCAGTATATGAATCAATTTTGGGTCCTAGAGTTTCTTATCTTTCTAGACCTGAGTCTCCTTAACCGACACAAAGTCGGTGGTCTCGACCGATGGCGACGGAATCACGACCGAGACCATGGCTTTGTCGTCTTGCGTCTCACTGTTGCTGCGGTCGGTTGTCTTGAGTGGATGGGTCTTGGGATTAAAAATGAAAAAGTAGAGCACAACTTGAAAAATCCCGACGGAAAGTGAGATCAGGCATGGCACAAAGATAATCCATTTCTTAGCGAGTACCGAGTACACGACCCAAATTGCCATGTTGGTCGCACCCATACAAGCCATGTGAATGGGAATAAACACTGCAGATTTGTGCTTGAACACTTGAACCACTTTGGCCAATGGGGACGAGTACATGATCACCCCCGAGACATCCGAAATGTACCCAGCGACTTGTGCGGCTTCATGACGCGTCTGCCCCGTGTATCCACAGCCCGCCAGAATCACATAGACGGAGGTCATGATAAACAACAATGCAGCCACAGCAATCGACGAATGGATCGCTGCACGGTCTTTGGTCCACACGTAGAAGACCGTGACGTAGACAAAGGCAAGGAATTCGCCGATGACAAAGGTCACAAAAAGAGGAACATAGTTCTTGTCAAGGTATCCGTACATCATCCACGTGTTGGCATTGACAAGCATCGACAGGAGCGGGATGATCGACATGACGCCCGTATCCTGGTTCTTGTGCATTTTGTAGACCATGGGCACTGGACTGAGCAGCATCAAGAGCGACGAGCACGATGCAATGACACGAAAGACATCCAGTGCAATTGTCATGACGGTTGGTGGTGGTTGTGGAGGCCGAGTGTGGGGAAAACAGATAGATTGGGAATGAGACCAAAGGGCTACGGCCCCTTTCAACGTGTTTAACGTGACGTAAAATTTGCTTCCTGTTCTCATTGGATAGTCGTGTAGTATACTCTTCTGTCTGAACACTTGAACGAGCTTGTGATCACTTGAACACCGCATTGTATCCATAATCCCATGCACTGAAGCCATCATTCTGGATTTTGTAATGGTAATCGATGAATACGACACACGTAATCATCTCATCATACAGGAGGGTAGTAATGAACCAACCAGTATGTGACTGTCTTTGTTGTGGAGCGAAACAACCGCCTGTCACAGATACATATACCCTGTGTAATCGGATATAGGTACAGTATCAGTAACAAAAATGAGTAAATTACGTGTCATTCTATCGAGGGATTGTGGTTCATTGTCACAACGGATGCCATTTGCTACTTCGTTGGCTCGTGGCGGGGAAACCAATCCAATCACAATCATGACGTCCAAACTCGAGTATTTGCAGCGCTATATGGGCACATCGAGTGGTATATACGGTGTTCATGGTGTTCTTTAGAGTCTTTGCTTTCTAACCATATCGTTGGCTGTTCTTTTCAAGTAGAAACCACAGAGAAAAAGCTTCGTAAAAAACGCAAGAAAACCAAAAACTCGTCGGACACTCGTAATACACGCATTGTCGACGTCGACCACGATTGGACACAGGATGCACAGCCACGTGCAAAGGAACATGCGTGGGAAGACACCCTTTGTGGGGGTGATGACGACGACGATGCACCCGTGGTTGTTGCCGGTGGCGATATTGACCCAGACGATCTCCCTGTGATTACGAATGCGCACGAATTGGAGGCTGAATTGGCGATACGGGGGAAGGAAACGTCGTCCACACGTGAGGAAATTGACGATGTTTCACCTCCACGACGTCCAGGAAAACGTCGTGATGACGAGGACGATGCGTCACCACCTCGTCGGAAACGCACGGAGAAGAAATCGGTCGAAGAGAAAGATGATGCCTCGCCACCGAGACGCCCACCAGCGTCACGACGTCGGCAAAGTAAGGGTAGTGAAGATAGTGACGTGTCTCCACCCCGCCGACGTCGTGCTGGAGGACGGAGCGAGGATGACTCCCCACCACGACGACCCAACCGAGCTCCAAGTGAGGACGAGTCCCCGCCAAGACGAAGCAGTCGAGCAGCAAATGATGACGATGCGTCACCTCCACGCCGTCCTGCAAAAAAACGCGAGCAATCCCCATCACCACAGCAAGGGAGAAGACGTGAACGATCCCCTGAGCGTCGGTCTCCACGCAAGCGTTCTCGATCCCCCACTCGACCTAGTCAGAGTCGCTACCATCGATCATCTCGTTCGACGTCGCTACGTCGTGACTCGCGCTCTTCACGACGACGCAGTCCCTCTCGGTCCCGTGGACGATCGCGTGATGGTGCCAGCAGAAGACGAGCTCGTAGCCGATCGCCTCGACGTCGTTCTTCACGACCTCGTGATCTGGGACATCGTCGTCGGTCTCCATCGCCGCGTGACCGACGCAGCCGCCGTCGCTCAGAGAGCCATAGTCCTCCAGCACGACGAGACCAACACCAACGCCGAAGTCACAGTCGCAGTGCAAGCAAGAGTCCGGTGAAGTCGTCGATACGTCGCAAGGATAGTGCTGCTTCTTCACCTCGTAAGAGCACAAATCAAAAACGCAGTGATTCAGATGAACCGGCGTCGAAGAAAGATACGAGCGATGAGCCTCTCAAGGATGAGTACAAACCACGGGCTGGATTGTTCACTGCAGCAGAATTTGCCGATGACCTCAAGCGCAAAGCTGCTCACAACGATATGCTCAAGGGGGCGTCGGCCGAAGACATGGGCCACAAGGCCGAGACTGTTTACCGTGACAAGAAGGGACGCAAACTCGACATGCTTAACGAACTTGTGCGACAACAAGAAATTCTCGATGGCAAGCGCGAGCGTGAAGCCAAGGAAGAGTACGAATGGGGAACTGGTCGCGTCCAGAAAGAAGAGAAACTTAACGAGAAGGAACTGATGGAAAAGATCAAGCAAGCACCATTTGCACGGCGCGCGGATGACGCTGAGCTAGAAGCCATGCGTCGAGAACGCGTGCGGGCTTTCGATCCCATCAACAGTAAAGTGTTTCAAGAGGACGATCTCCTCAGTGACAAGAAAACCAAAAAACACAAGAAACACAAGAGCAAGAAAGACAAGTCCGTGAACGCCAAGCCAAAGTATGCAGGGCCACCCGCACCGCCAAATCGGTTCGGTGTGATGCCAGGCTACCGCTGGGATGGTGTCGTTCGTGGTACAGGATGGGAAGAGAAGATCATGCTACGTGCCAACACACGAAACGCGCAAAGTGATGATGCCTACCGTTACGCTGTTGCCGACATGTAGACTCAGATCAACACAGACTCTGATGATAAATCGAGAATGGATATGGAGGATTAGTCTACTTTAATCATGTTGATTTGACGACCGAGTTGATTCGAGAGCTATGAACTCGGTCTCTTGAAGGGTTCGTGGGGACTCGATGGTCACCGAGAGGTGGGCTTCGTGAACGCGATCTTCGTTTGCTGTAGGGAGTTTGGTATCAAAATAGTCGGTTGGGAGTGGATGGGTCTTTGGATTGTAGATGAAGAAATACAAAATCATTTGAAACACACCAATCGTAAGGGCAGTAAAGCTCGGGACGAGAATAAGCCATTTCTTGGCAAGAATTGAGTACGTAATCCAAATCACATTGTTGGTAGAACCCATGGCAACCATGTGAATGGGAATAAACACCGCTGACTTGTGCTTGAAAACTTGAAGGATTTTCACAAGAGGCGACGCATACATGATCATACCGGTAATGTCGGCAATGATACCCGCAGTTTGTGCTGCTTCGTGGCGTGTTTGACCGGTATATCCACATCCTCCAAGGATCACATAGAGCGACGTACACACAATGACGAATCCAGCAATGGCCATGTCGCGATCCACGGATGTTCGGTCTTTGGTCCAGCGATAGTAGACCAGAACGTACGTCAGTGCAATAAAATCACCAGCAGCAAACGTTGCAAAGACAGGAATATAGTTTTTATCCAAATATCCATACATCATCCTACAAAAGAGACAGGTGAGAGCAAGCCAACCATACCACCCTACAATCTGTCGTACCACATATTGGAGTTGACAAGTACGGCCAGCAATGGCACAATGGACATGACACCGGTATGACGATTCTTGTGCATTTGATAGACCATTGGCGTGGGACTCAGCAGCATAAACAGTGAAGAACAGGCTGCTACATAGCGAAGAATCTGAAGAAAGAGTGTCATCACAAGTGGTCCAAAGATCTAATGAGCTACACGGGTGACTCAGCCATCACAGGACGGAATGATGTTCCATGTTACGTTTCGTAATCATCATGTGTGCCGTCCAATCCCGAGGATGGGATCCCTTCTCACAGTTGATCATTGTAGCTATATTGTTTTAGGGAGGGGTAACTCTTCGCGTCTAGGAGAAGCTACGGCATGGAACTCATGATCAGAGTGATCGATTGGCGCGGCTAACGGTGGTATCACGACGTCGAGATGGAAATCTGATGAATCGATAGTATCTTGCGTGTTCTCGATGGTCATTGGCTTGTTGTCCTTGTCGAGAAGAAGTGGATGCGTGGATGGATGATACACGAAAAAGTAGAGGATGATTTGAAACGTGTTGCCCGTGAGAGCAAAAAAACTAGGGACGAGAATAATGTACTTGCCCGTGAGAAATGCAAAGAGAATCCACGCCGTATTGTTGATTGCTCCGGCACACACCAAATAAATGGGAATGAACGCCGCGGATTTGTACTTGAACACGTGAAAGATCTTCTCAAGCGGTGATGCATACATGACGGTCCCGGTGGCGGCAGAAAGTGCGCCTGCTGTATTCGCAATGCCATCGTGCGATTGTCCTGTGTATCCATACCCCGCAAGGATAGCATACGTCGTCATGATCGTCATGGCAAGTCCACCGATAAGAAACACACGATGGGCTTTGGGGCGATTAATGGTCCAGCGATAAAACACCACAATGAAGAAACAAAGAATGAAATCACCCGCTAGAAACGTAGCAAAGACGGGAAAGTAGTTGTGGTCGAGATATCCATACATCATCCTATCATGACTTTGTCAGTATCAAGGGTACGATCTTGAAACGACACGTCAACGTACCACATGTGGGAATTGACCAACACCGCCACAAGAGGCACAATGGACATGACACCGGAATGACGATCCTTGTGGATCTTCCAAATCATCGGTGCTGGACTCAACAGCATAAATAGAGATGTACAAGACGCGAAAACGCGAGAGATTTCGTGGAGGAGGGTCATGACGTAACCTTGAGTATCCAGTGGATATACTTGGAGGGGTACGTAACCAATTGCCAAATGAGTTTTGTTCCACAAGAAAGATGAGCGATGGATTGGGCGCATCTCATGGATGTCAAACGGTTTACCCTGTTTAAAACACACAAGTAATCGAATGGCATTCAAGCGGGGGAATGAGTCAGAAATGTAGCCATGTCATACGATGAGATCTATTCTATTCATGTGTTCTAAACGAGCATTTCAAGCGATGCGTGGGCACCGGTGGGCGTTTGAATCGTCACATACTCGCCACTCTCAGCATCACACGTGTTTTCCTCTATAGACGATGGCGTTGGCGATGCCGATTCACCAGATTCGGTGTCGTCTTCGTCGGTGGTCGCAGTACTCCGTCGCTGCAAGGCCTTGTCGTTGTATGGGTGGGATTTGGGATGATAGACCAAAAAGTAGAGCACAACTTGAAAGAATCCAGCAGCGACGGTGATGATGTTGGGGGTGAGGATCAGCCATCGACTTGTGAGACTGGCGTACGTGATCCACATGGTGTTGTTGACGACGCCCATACCCACCATGTGAATAGGGATAAAGACGGCGGATTTGTGTCGAAACACGAGCTTGACTTTTTCAAGTGGGGACGTGTACATGACGAGTCCAGAGACAATGCCAATAAACCCCACGACATTGCCAACTTGCGTAGGTGTTTGTCCTGTGCGGCCCGCGACCCCCACGATAATGTAAATGGTGATGAGAAAGGTGAGACATCCAAAGAGCGCAAAGAGGCGATGTGCTTTGGTATGGTTGGTTGTCCAGCGGTAGAAGATGACAATGTATAAGAAACTGAGGACAAGGCCGATGACAGACGTTGTAACCACCGGAAAGAAGATCTCTTCCAAATAGCCATAGATCAACCTGTACAACAGAGAATTAGTTGGGGAGGACGTTGAATCACGATAGGTAGACTACGTACCACAAGTACGAGTTGAAGAACATGGAGATCAGTGGGAAAATGGACAAGTGACCAGTTTTATGGGTCTTGTGAATGCGATAGATTGTCGGTGTGAGGCTGAGACTCATCATTGCAGACGTGATGGTCGAGAGGACGCGAAAGATGTTGACGATGAGCGTCATTCTGGTCAATCAAGAGAGCTGTGTAGACCAGTGTAAGTTGGGAAATGAGCCTCATGGTGCACAAGTCCAACGGCGGATCATCGTGCTGGATGTGTGGTATTATCCTTGAAGAACAATACTGTTGTTGACGCGTAATCGTTGCTACATATACATTTTGATGAGCGTATTCTTACAGCCATCGGGGTCGACGGCATTCCAATTCGAGGGCAATTTGACGCAGCTTGAAGTCGCGAGAAAAAGATACAAGGAGGATATGGGGTATCTTATCCGAAATACGTGCGGCTGCTTTGCAACGTCCCATGGGTGGAAGAAAGCTTGTGGCATCAGCCTCATCAATCAGCGCACCCTCACTGACCAAGCAAGAGGGAGTCTTGGGCCAACCGTTTTCTCCTTGTATTGCGTGCTACTGGCACATCCATGCGATGCTACAACGTTCTCAGGATAGAGATACTCAGAATTCGTTTCAAATGAACGTAAGAATAGTCATTTTGGCACAAGTAGTAATGAGGTTATGGGATGATCCATTTCGTTATTAGTGTAGAACTGCTAGGGGTGTATCTATCGTAAAACATAAAGACTTAGACTTGTTCGTGGGGCGGTACGGGGGTTTTGGCTTTGGGTGTCTCAATCACCACAAACGTGGGGCTCTCGAGATACCCATCCTCATCGGTTGGCGTCGAAGTTCGTTCAAATTCTTCAGAACACATATCGAGATTCGATTCTTTCCAATCATCACTCAATGGATGTGTCTTGGGATTGTAAATGAAGAAATAGAGGATGGTCTGGAACACACCGACCACAAGCATGACAGCATTGGGAAAGAATAGGATCCACTTGCTGATAAGTGCCGTGTAAATGACCCACATGACGTTGTTGATTGACGCCGCGACGACCATTTGAATGGGCAAAAACACGGCCGATTTGTGACGAAAGACCTTGATAACCTTTTCGAGTGGGGCCGAATACAACACAACAGAAGAGATGACTGGAAAATACCCAGCAATGCGAACCACATCACCATGAGACTGACCTGTGGACCCCACGCCACCCAGCACAGCATAGATAGTGGTGGCCCCAATAGCAATACCAAAGATCACGAAAAGCTTGTTGGCTCTTGAACGTTGCGACGTCCAACGGTAGAAAATGACGATGTAGATGAGGGAGAGAATATCACCAATGAGAAAGGTGATGAAGATAGGGAAGATATTCCCATCGAGGTAACCGTACATCATCCACTCGTGACAATTAAACAAAACGGCAAGGAGTGGGAAGATGGACATGTGACCAGTGTCGTGGGTCTTGTGGATCCGATAGATCGTTGGGGTTGGACTAAGGATCATCATGAGCGACGTACACGCCGCGAGGACACGGAAAATATTGATCACAAGGCTGCCGGTCATGGTTCATGTGCTGTGCTGGGAGAGGAGGTGGTCGAGACAAAGCCAAACGCGAAATGAACATGAGGTCACTACTGGTACGAAGCACTCTTCCTCGGTTTGCCAAATCCAAAATCTCCCCATACTCTTTGCTTGGAACGAGAGCCAGTCATGACAGTAGTCTCGTCGCGCAATGGGTGAACATTCGAAGGTTCTTGTCGCCCCGAGAAGGCACGGCTGTTGCTTGGGGCCGGATGTCCCATCGCCCACGATGATCATGCTTCGATGCGTGCAGCGTCACGCCGTCTGCACTGGTCGCTGAACCCCAAGCACCAGCCAATGACTGCGGCGCTGCTTCGTCTCACGTTTTCGGCTGATTCGCGACCCGAAAGTGAGCCAATCGGAGCTCGTCGTGGACTGAGACAGACCTTCACTCCACTCCTGAACCTACATTCTGTGTATCATTTCACGTGATGGTGAAAGTCGCTTTTGACAACGAACCAGACTGGGAGATTCTTATAGGCCGAATCTATTTGACGCGCGACGCGACAGCCCAACGCGATTTGACAATGAAGTGAGTGGTGCACGCGTTGGTCGTCTATTACAAATCCAGCAAGTGTACTTGTCGTCCCCTCTTTCGTGTCACGATGCCCATCTCCATGGGAAAAGGAAATCCAAATGTGCGTGTTGGTGACTAAACGGAGACAATGAGATGTGACGTCCCCATGAGATCGTGGCTTTACTACCATATCGGACATGAAGACAACTTCTCTTGTTATGGCTTGAGCATCGCGATGAGGACGAACGATAGCAATGCACCAGCACAAAGGCCTAGTGAAAGGAGAAAGAACATGAGGGTACCACCCAATTCTTTCTCTTTGCTACCCGAAAGCACACGTGGATATTGCATCAATGCTTGGGTCGAGACGAGGCCATTGGTGTAACCACACGTAATCAAAAACAAAATAGAGAAAACGTCGCTCTTGAATACCACGAGAGAAATGACCTTGTGGTGTTGATTTTGCAGGTTGCAAAACATAAAGAGCGGACAAAACACACTGCGTGCAATGGCAGCTGTGAGTAGTTTCTTGGCACTGAGGATGGGTACCGACGCTGCCGTCCATCGACCGAGGAGATCACATGTGTTGAAGATCACAAACCCCGCAGGGACAAAGAGATCTCGAAAGAACCGTCCATGCTTGGGGGTATTGGAATGCAATAGCGATGTGACGCCTGGAAACACGGCCACTGAGATACAAAAGACCAAAAACACGGCTGCACCGTGATATCGGATCTTGTAGACCAAATCCACCAAGTACAGTGCTTTTTCATCGTCATCATCATCGTCAACAACGTCTTCCAATAACTTTTCTCTCGACTCGGGGTCACCATGATGTTTGGAGGCATCCAGATATGGCTTGTCTTTGCTGGGTGGCTCGACGTGATGGTAATGACGGAACAATGGCATTCGTGTGAGGGCAAGAAACGCCACGGTACTGAGCAACACCACCACAAACACAAACACAAAGTACACAAAGGCACTCAGGTCAGCGTCCGCATGGAGTGCCTGCCATACGCTCGACAGACGCGTGGTGGTGTCGGTTCCATTGGCTGCGAGAATCACAAAATTCGAGAGGGCCACGACGACCCCCGCCATGGCTTGTCCAGAGACGACAGCTTGGGTGTATTTGGGTGGGAACGTCGAGACCAATCGCAATAATCCGTCTTGCATGAGTGTATTGGCTGTGCCAACGACCACAATACTGAGCATTGTGAGCTTGAAAAACTCGACACCGTGAAACTCGGGCATGCGTGTGAGCACCGTGTGCCCCAACATGATGGCAAGCATGACAATTTCGGCACTGAAAATGGTCTTGACAGGTCCTGGCATCCGATCGGCCACAAAGACCGTACGTACGAGCATGGCAAGTAGAGTGGTGATGAAAAAGCCCGTACTAAACCAATTCACAAAGCATTCTTCATACGGCGTATTCACGAGACGTTCTTGAAAGTACTTTTGCGCCGTGACAAATACATTCCACGCAAGAGAGGAGGCAATGCCGGTGATAAAGAGAATTGCCCAAACGGCGTGGGCAGCAGCCGCTGACGACGGCGTCGTTGTGGTCATTTGGAAAATGGACCTCTTCGTGGAGAAGATCTTCAAGCATGTTCGTGCAACATTCAATATTCAAGCGACCTTCGTACGACCGACAGGAACTTCAAGACGTCAACCACCTCATCCGCGGCCCCAGGACCTTAGATACAGATGTCCCAAGTTGGGACATCGTTGGGACTCCCAACGATGACAAAGCGAAGCTCATAGACGTTCGATAGACGTTCCTTCGGTCAAGGTATTGCAGGGTTTCTGTTGTACGTTGGAAATTCAACTAATATTCTCAAATCGAATACTGTATGAATTGCTGAAAATGTCGAACTGCCGTTTTCTTTTGAGGTCTAACATCAACTCTCAAAACAAGGTGAGATGAATCCAGCCAGCTGGTTTCTTTCTGTTTAAATTCCAGTATACTGTATTTGAGCCCACCTTGTTTTGGTATAGTGCTGTCCAAATCTTGGAAAGGAATCACACCGAAGGGCCAAATACACATCCATCTACTTATCTGCCTGTCTGTGGTAAACGCCATGACGCCGTGGGCTTCGGACGACGAGCATGTCTACGCAGCGCACGTCGACGACAGTGACAGCGACGAAGAATGGCTTCCTACGGCGGAAAATGCTGACGACAACGACGACGATGCGGACGCGCCGAACGACGACGAAGGCGCCAGTGACGACGATAGTGACGATGACGATGGGGACCATCGAATTCCTGATCTCGACCACGACGAAGACGACGAACCAGAAGACGAAGACGATGAAGAATCGGTGGAAGTATGGGTTCCTAGCGCGGCAGCAGATATCCGATCGGTGCTTCCACCGGAATTGCGGGCGACCGTGGAACGGGTATTTGCGGGACAAACATTTATGCCCATGCGTTTTGTCAAGACGCCGTTTGAACGTCGGCAACAAAAAGCATTACTGGATGAACGTATTGCGCATCAAATCAAGTCGTACGAGACCGATCATAGTCATGGACCCTTGGCAATCCAACGACGAAGTAAGAATGGACGTTCTCGACAAATGTTTTATGCGCTTGCGCAACGTGAACAATGTGGTCGGAATTCCAAAGCCCAATTGATCAAATTACAAGATACGTTTCTTCCCTTTCAACAACACAAACACTGTCAAGCCATTGAATATGTCGAAGCAAGTCTCTATTGTGGAGGTTTTAATTCCACTGGGTCACGATTCCTTGTGGCAGGCCAAGTGCCACAGATTTTGCTCTATGACACGGTCAAATGGAAACGTCATTGCGCGTTGCCGGCACATGATGTACACTGGACCGTGACCGATGCCAAGTTTACACCTGATGATCAGCATGTCTTGTACTCGACCATTTCCAGTAATGTTCGGATGGTTGATGTCGACTATGGAAACACCCGTCGAGAAGAAGTGTTTACGATTCGACGTCCCCATCCACGTCGTGGGGAATCCGATATGGATTTTTTGTACCGTAGTCGTGGTGGGGTGTGGTCGATTGATATGAACGCCGCGGGGACGGAATTTGTGGCGGGAACCTCCAGTTCGTCGGTGGTCTTGTACGATATGCAGACCAAGACTACTGTGTGTCATGTCAAAGGTCATGATGATGATGTCAATGCCATTGCCTTTGTGGATGGACCTTTTCGTTCCAATGTGTTTGTCAGTGGCTCGGACGATGCCCTGATCAAACTCTGGGATCGTCGAACCTTGTCGGAATCGAATCCCAAGCCACAAGGTGTGTTCCCCGGGCATATTGATGGTCTCACCTACATTTCGTCGCGTGATGATGGCTATTACTTTCTTTCCAACTCGAAAGATCAAACGGCCAAGCTTTGGGATTTACGCAAGTGCTACTCCTCGACCCAACATGATCGTATGCCTTACTTTCGTAAACCATATCATTGGGATTATCGTTATCAAGATTTTCCAGGTCTTCGCAAGCTCCCGGTGAATCATGAATACGACAAGTCGGTCATGACGTACCGTGGTCATCTCGTTGTTAAGACGTTGATACGATGTCATTTTTCACCTCTCCATACGACCGGTCAAAAGTACATTTACTCGGGTTCAGCTGATGGACGTGTGTATGTGTACGATACCCTCACAGGGGATCTCGTGGAGATTTTTGCCATGAAACCTGATGGTCTCACCCGTGATGTGCGATGGCATCCCTTTGAACCAACGATTGTGTCCCCCGACTTTTATGGCAAGGTCTGCGTGTGGCAACGTCAAGAATGAACCTACCAAGGTCTTGACGGTGCCTGCCATATAGCTATTCATTGTATATTCTTGTGTATATCTCTTGGAATGCACATTCATCATGTTGTTCTTTTACACTGGATAAGGTGATGGTTCATCGTAGCATTGCGCAAACGATCTTATTCTGCTCGGTCTCAGCGAGACCGTAAGAATGAAGGTGTCACTTCAACATGACCAACATCCGTCGACTGTTTGCGCAAATCGTCCACGCTTCAACGTATGGATGATCTTGGACTCCAAGTCTTGGAGGCATGCCATTCCCACTCAACCTCATTCGTGCATTTGCGCCCAAGTACCAACATCACTTCCTTCCTCGTTAACATCCAATGAGCGGAGAACGAACGACGAGCGAATGGCAGCCAGCCAAGTACCTTGCATTCTCGCAATACCGCATGCGTCCGGCCTTGGAACTCCTCGAACGCATCGAGTCATTGCCCAGTGAGACCAGTACAACCGACGAGATTCGTATCATTGATCTCGGTGCTGGCACGGGAAACATGGCGTGGGCATTCATGTACGTAACTTCTTTTCTTCTCGTCGTGGTCGGGCACTTCCTCAGTTTTGTAATTTGCAGGAAGCGATGGCCTCACGCTCATGTGACGTTCATGGATTCATCTCCGGCCATGCTCGAACGTGCAAAAGCCGATCATGCATCTCTCGATACCAGTCGCTTCTCGTACATGGAAGCAACCTTCGATGCCTTTGAACCAAGCGAACCGGTAGATCTCATCTTCTCGAACGCCGCGCTCCAGTGGGTCGGTATCCATGCCCACGTCGCGCTCGTGCCCAAACTCATGTCGTTCTTGAAGCCCGGGGGTGTCCTTGCCATTGGAATTCCCGATACGAGAGAAAATCCGGGGTGCCAACTCATTGTGGAAGCGGCCAAGCAACTTGGTTGGGCCGATGATGTTGCCGATGTTCGCTATGTCACGATGGAACGTGAACCCGACTTTTACTACGAGTTGTTTACCAGTGCTGGTGTGGCCAGCCAGGATATCTGGACCACAACTTATGCGCAAATCATGGATGGAGAAAACCCAGTGGCGGATTTCCTCTCGTCCACGGCCTTGGGTCCGTATTTGGAAGCGTTGGGGGGACGTACGTCGGCACGTGGCATGCAACTCGAAGCCAAATACCGTGAGTTGGTCACACAAGCATACGTCAAACAGAGTGACAATCGCACGATTTTCAATATGAAACGTGTGTTTTTCATTGTGACCAAACCCACGGTGTAAAAGCCTACGACTCAAGCTAGTATCCGTGTCTACAAGGTCACTTCAAGTTGGAGCTAGCATCCATATCTACTACTTGCATCCATATCTTGTTATTGGAGCTTTTCGTAATTACACGTTTTTACTTTTTACGAAACGACGTGTGTGCATTATTGAGACGGTCTCACCTCAACTGCATCTCGTGTTGAGCGTCCTGGATCATGGGCCCGAAGAAAGCCAAGAAAGAGAAAAAAGGGAAAACACCCAAGAAACCAAGCGAAGAAGATGCGGCATTACGAGAGAGTGAAGCCGAACGTTTGGAATTGGTCAAACAAGCCAAAACCTTATTGGAAATGACCAAGAAAGAAGAACAAGCCTTTAATGAATTTCAACAACAACGTGAAAAAATCAATTACTTTTGGATTGTTGAGAAGAAGAATCTCGAAGATCGACGAGCAGAATTACGGAATAAAGAACGAGAACGTCAAGACTTGGAAGAAAAACATCAAGTCGAAATCAAAGTATACAAACAACGCGTGAAACACTTGCTGTATGACCATCAACATGAAATTACAACCCTCAAACAAGACTTGGAGACGTCCCTCAAGATGAATCAAGATGAGTATCGAGAGAATGAACGGGAACTCAAAGCCGACAAACGCCGTTTGAAATTTGATTTAAAAGAAATTGAACTATCGCATGAAGATTATCTCAAAAGTCTCAAACAAGAGCAAGATCGTCGTATCACGGGGTTACGACAAGAATTTGAACGACATGCCAAAGAACTGCAACAAAAATATGAACGGAAACGTAAAACAGTACGTGATGAGTTGGAAACACGACGTAAAGCCGATACCTTACGCATTGAAGAACGCAAGAATCAGCATATTGCGCAACTTATGGCGGCGCATGAAAAAGCCTTTGGCGAAATCAAGAATTACTACAACGATATTACGCACAACAATCTGGATCTCATTAAATCCCTCAAAGAAGAAGTCGGTGAAATGAAACGGAAAGAAGCTCAAGATGAAAAGCAAATGTTTGAAATTGCGCAAGAAAACAAACGCATGTCGGAACCATTGAAACGGGCATTGTTGGAAGTCGAACGATTGCGAAAAAATATTCTTGTGTATCAACATGACAAGGTGGAATTACGGGCTCACAAAGCCCAATTGCTTGTGCTGGAGCATGAGTATGCAACCTTGAGTTGGGAATACGAAGTATTATTTCAACGTGCCGCACAAGTGCAGCGTGAGTATGATGCCTTGCATACTCAATTCCAGTCGAGTATTTACGATGTTCAACAAAAATCTGGACTGAAAAACTTGTTGCTGGAGAAAAAGATGGATGCCATGACGCTCCGTCTTGAGCATAAAGATGCAGAACTCAATGAAGTCTTGTTGCATGCCAAACTGGAGCCTGCGATTGTTGATCGTGTCAAAGGTCGATTGCAAGATATTATGGAGAACAAAGCCCGCGATGTACGGGATCTTGAGCGAGAACTCGCGACGATTCAACGCCTCCAACATGAGTTGGCGAATGCGACGGCCCTCAAGATGACTGAATATGGATTGCCTGTAGATGAATTGGGATTTACAGCTCAAGTGAGACCGATCCTGCCAGCCCATGCCTCGACTGGGACGACATTTACGTCGAGCATTGGTCAAAATCCACTGTCGCTCAGTAGTGGTCCCATGTCCCCCATCAAGACCACAGCGACCGTGACTACGCGCAAGAAAACCGATGCATTGACGTCACCGTCACTGCTCAAGCCATCGATGCGAACGCCCATTGACATTCACAACAGTTCACCACTCAAAAGCAATCAGTCGCATTGATACGTCTTAGAGCAAGAGAGAGAGAGAGAGAGAGTATCCTAGGCATTTTGTACCATAGCGAGAGAGAGAAGAGAACGCCCAAACACACACAGACACGTAGAGGGATCCTACACAACGACTAGCAGATATATTCAGACCCTTCAGAACGATGGTTCATTGATCCGAAGGGGTGGACGCTCCATTGCGTCCAGATCCCAGTGTCATGTAAAGCGCGACGCGGTGGTGTGGAGATGCGATGCACTGGCCGTGGACAGTACGCTAAAGCAGAGTTTTTCCACACGCGCATCCAACGAATCGAGTTTGAGGGCGACATTGTGCTCAAAACGCGAGAGCTCAGACGTCATGCGTTGAGCGAGCTGCACACACGACGATAATGGTGTCGTCTCGGTCATCCCCATGGTGGTCGTCATCGTCATTGGCGTTGGGGCCGTGGTCATGGGCATGGTTGTCGTGGGCTGTGGGGCCAAGGAAGCCGATGAGAGCATGAGCATTTGGTATGGATTCGAGGCATTCACATCAAGCGTTGGTGCGTGGTTTTGAAGCAAAAAGTGCGGATGGGACGGTGGTGGGTGCGACAGATCCATATTGGTCATGTACGCACTCACGTCGTCGGGTGGCGGCAACGTCGATGCTTGACTTGCACCGTGGGTCGGCGTGGTTTCGTGGAGCATGGACGGGGACGGGGACGCCCGTCCGGTGCTACCATCCGTTGCACTGGTTTCACCACCAGCACCCGTACTAGCAGCACTGCCGTCTGTGTTCCCAGCCCCTTGGGACGCACCATTCATATCCATGGCCGGCGTAAACTTGGTCGGCAAGCGTGCCAACTCAGTTTCGTCCATATTCTTGATGTTATGAGCCCGTTTAAAGTGACGTAACCACACACTAATCGATCGAAACGATACATTGGCGGCATCATCAGCAGCATATTGCATAAACAAATCGGTGGTTTTGTGGCTCAACGCGTCGGGCGACACGCCTCGTCCCAATTTGCGTTGACGAATAAGCCACCGATAGAGTTCTTGCTCGACCCCAGGATGATATTCGGTCGTTGCTTTGAGGGTCTTACGTCGAAGACTCGAAAGATGTTTGGCATCAATACAAAACGCCAAAATTCGTTCCTTATTCTTCTTGATATCCGAAACTTGTTGTCGACTAATGCCAAAATCACGTGAAATCACAACTGGTTGTTCGCCCATATCCAATCGTTGAAGGACTTGTTGTTTTTCATGAATCGACAAGACCACACGTTTGCGTTTGTTTCCATGGCTAGTTGTACTGCCATCACGTGGACCTGACGTCGTCAACACATTTTCGCCAAGGCGGATCATATGCGACGGGCCATCGGCGCCACCACATTCCTCACCACATCCACAGGGTCCACCGTCGTCTTCGTCCTCGTCGTCGTCTTCTTCTTCGTCATCCTCGTCGGGCGTCTGACTCGTCCCCAACAACGATGCAGCGTGTTCTTCGCCACCGATGACAACTACACTATGGGAGGAAAGGAGGCCATGCGGATCACCAGAGTGATGCCCATGCGCACTACGACCGTCACTACTGTCGCCGAGATCAATCACCGCGACAGCACTGACAGAGTGCGCGTCACCCACTGCTACGCCATCCATGCCCAGAAGAAGAATCACAATGTGGAGCTCCTCACACACATGTAGAGAGTGCTTGGCGAGAAAACCGCGCTGTATTGAGGGAGAAGACAGTAGGTGGAGGTTTGAATATAAAGTTGATATTTCAGAAAAATATGGGAAATTCGATAGAGGGGGTTATGGTGGAAAGTGTAACCTTCTGAGATCGAAATGAGCGCATCATCCAGGACGACTCCAGGGATGGCGACAACGCGTCATGGAGAGAGTGATGTGACAGCAGTAGGAGCACGATGGAAAGCACCAACGACGGCGCATCAGATGAATGCAAGTACGTCAAAATTGGTGGTCGAAAAGTGAAGAATTCGATGAGTTATTGAAACGAACTGAATCTCGTAGCTTATCGCAACATTGTCCTCGTGGAAAAACGTCGTCGCGCCAGTGAACATGCTGCTAAAGACCTCACCGAGTGTACGTATTTCTTTATTATGGATGAGATTCGAGTATTGAATCGTGATGGTGTTGTTTGCAGCATTAAAGCATGAGAATTTGAACGCCTTACGTCAAAAAGCTGTGGATCTACAAAAAGATAAATGGATGTACGAAGATGTACACATGTAAGACAACTCCACGTTTCCCTCCTCTGTGTACTCATTTTCTTTCCCTATTGCAAAGTGCCCTTGTTTACTGGAAAGCAGGATGTTGACACGAGTCATTTAGAAAGGGAGACCACGCTTCTTGAATTCCTCAACCATGGTCGAACCAAGACGAGCCGGCGAGCGCGTGACGGCAACACCAGCGCCCTCAAGTGCTTCAAACTTGCCTGCAGCCGTACCCTTGCCACCCGAGACAATGGCACCAGCGTGACCCATACGACGACCTGGTGGGGCCGTGGTACCCGCAATGAAACTCACGACAGGCTTGTTCGGGTCACCGTATTGCTTGAGCCACTCCGCTGCTTCTTCTTCCGCGGAGCCACCAATTTCACCAATCATGATGATACCTTCGGTCTCCGGATCGTTCGTGAATCGTTCAAGACAGTCGATAAAGTTGGTACCGTTGAAGGGATCACCACCAATACCAATGACCGTGGATTGACCCAAGCCAGCAGCCGTTGTTTGGGCCACAGCTTCGTACGTGAGTGTACCTGAACGCGATACAATACCAATCTTGCCCTTGGTATGAATGTATCCAGGCATAATACCCATCTTGCATTCCCCTGGCTTGATAATACCAGGACAGTTGGGGCCAATGAGACGGGTCTTGGTCTGTTGACGCAAATGCCATTTGACCTTGACCATATCTTGTTGTGGAATACCTTCTGTAATCGCAACAACAAGTGGAATCTCGGCTTCAATAGCATCAATAATGGCTTGCGCACAGAATGGTGGTGGTACATAAATGACCGAAGCATCCGCACCCGTCGCATCCTTGGCTTCCTTGACTGTGTTAAACACTGGGAGACCAAGGTGCGTGGTACCACCCTTCTTTGGGGTCACACCACCAACCATATTGGTACCATACGCAATGGCTTGCTCCGAATGGAACGTACCCTGTCAAACCATTATTAGATCGTTCATAGTGTGGCTTCTAGACCTCTGTTTCATGTCGTACCTGCTTGCCAGTAAAGCCTTGGCAAATCACCTTGGTATCCTTGTTGATCCAGACCTTGGCAGAGGCCGACATGGCGCGGGAGGCGCTCACAAGCGACGCCTTGACGGGTGTAGCACGGGCAAACATCCTTCGATTCGAGCTTTCCGACTGTGAGGCTGGAAAGGGGGGATCCTGTGATGTCGAGAGGTGAGGAAGGCGATACATCATTTCCACCAATCATAACAGCGAATAGCCACAATATCGCATATTATTGGCTGAAACGAGAAGATTATTTGCAAGATGGGCGAATCGAAATTCAGCCAATAAGATGGATACTGTCGACGTCAGCCAAAGATCTCCAAATGCCAAAATGGAACAACTATGTGCTTTGAATCTAACTCTATCTCTCTCTTTACTCTCTTAGTAATGACTATTGCGAATCACACGATCAGAACTGTTTTGAATTCGAACCACTTCATTCGGGATCTCGTGATGCATCCACAGTCGTAATAAACGATCCCGTCGTTCACCATTGAGATAGAGTGGACGTCCCTTGTTCAATTCCCGATTTCGTTCGCCAAATTCTTCACCATATTCATCAACGTAGAGACTACCAACATAGGCAGCAAGTTTCCAATAGACGAGGAGTACAGCACCTTCCAGCACAAGTAAAAACATACAGCTTCCACGACCACATTTCTTGGCATGGACGGTACAAGCACCAGGATTGCTTTCTTCTGGGTATCCTTTATCATGATGAATTGATGGACATGTACTGGCGGCACAGAGCAACATACCACAGCATAGACACACGGCTGGACGAGCTGGAAATTGGTTGCACGATGCACATTTGCGTTTGGCGAGGGCAGCGTAAAACTTGACATATGCACGTGGTAGTGAACGCAAGTAACGTGTTCGATTCGATCCCGATGCAAAGACTGACATTGACGTGTGAACCGTGTTCAGATCACGAGCAAGCACACGAGCATAGTCGAATTTGGCAGTAACAGCCTTGTCCATGTTGGCGGCGGTAAACCATTGTGCTAGTACACCGTGAGGATCATTCATCTCGTCGTAGGCGGCCTTAAAACGTTGGACCCAACGACCAACAATCGGCTGAAGATCAGCCGATTCAGACCATAAGCTGTCCACCGTGATGAACCCAAACTGATACACGTCTTGGTCAGTGATGAAAACGGGCTTCATGGTCGTCTTGCTGGAGAAGCTTTGTGGATTGAAGCGTGCCTTGAGCAAGAACGCCGTGACTTTCACGAACGGGACAACTTCCGTTGCAACAATGTTGAGCAGCGTGTGTGGGTCATCAATGGCGTTTGTGATGCTTGCACCAAATGCCCCATCGCACTGTTTAAGTACTTGTACTCGTAGTTGTTCAACAAATTCTGCTGCACTCGCGGTCGAGCGATTCGGTTCTCTGACCATCGTCGCGACAAAGAACTGAATGCTCTCTTCTGACAGCTCAAGTTCGTCAGCCATGTTGTCCGCAAAGTCCTCGTGGCGTGTAATTGAGAACCACAACAGGCTTTGTACGAGGCGTGCCAGCACAATCAGACGTCCATAGTAGATGGCTTCTTCCTCGGACTCTGCTAGCAAAATGCCTTTGACCACTAGTGATCCAAGTTGACTCAGCAACAACGGCTTTGTTGGCCAACGCACCTTTCCCCATTGGCTCTGTTTTCGTGTTTGCGTTTGTGTGTTTGGGTGCTGATCTTCTAGGACGATAGTGCCATCTGGAAGGATTTCCGAGCCACCATAGTAGAATAAATGTGCAATATGGCGTCGTGGTAACGCGATCGCCGAGAACGCAGCCGACGGCGTCCCATTCGCAGTCCGTGGTGGTTTCGTCACCTGTTGTAGCATCAGCGGCACAAATCGCATAGCTTCGAGAAAGCGCTGCTCTGGACGAAGCTGGTCCCGCTCTGAAGACCCAAGGAACGTACACAGAAGCGTGTGGAAGAGTGCCAAGCAACCGGACGCAGTGTATCGATCCGGGCGAGATTTTTGGGTCGCCCCACAAGCGACTTTGTGAATCGCCATGCACAACGAAGAGAGCCCGTCTTCCAGCCACGCACGCACTTGTGGCGATAACTCGGCACCTGGAACTGATGATACTTCGACTTGTGCTGCCGGAGGATGCAGCGCCTTCAGCTCCTCGTCGCCTTCCATCTCGTCATCGCCGTCTGGCACATTCTCGCGACCGACGGATTGCAACCAAGTCATCAAATCATAATGCGTCAGAGGATTCGTCCGTGGCGTTGAGTTGCTCGGAACTATTTGCTCGAGACACTGATTCAGATCCTCAGTTGTCGTCGGGATCAACACATTCGAGATAGACTTGCACAACGGGCAAAGAAATTCCTTCTTGGTAACGTCCACGGCATTGAGAGCATGGCGATGGTGACCACCAGTAATAGCCCGTTGGAATTGTGATGCATGATACGATTCCCAACAGGTGTGATGCACCGAGTGGCCGCAAAGTCGAACATGAACCGGTACGTCTTCACCAAGGTGCATTTCATCCATTGGAGTACTCACGAATCGTCCCTTATCTCCATTGACTCGAGAAAACACCGGTGAACACTGAGCGAACCCCACGTAACACATGAAGCTGTCCTCCGACTCGGTGGAATGACACATGGCACATTCGGGTAGTGAACCATCGTTGTCTCCCTCGTCTTCCATTGGTATATCAGCCAGAATTGCTCCAATCCCGTCCCCAACAGGAACGATGGAATCACGAACATTTGTCGAGCCGGGTCCCTCGCCACTACCATCGTTCGTTCCTTCATCATCTTCCGCTTCAGCTTCAGCCATCATTTGCATCTGGAATGCAAAAGCCGCTTGTCTCTGTTGCATTTGCTGAATGGCACGCATTTGAGCCTCCCGTCGACGTTTCATAAGTAGAGCTTTGCGGTCTTCTTCCTCTTTCGAGGCGTGTCGTGTCATGCGGTACTGCTCGACTACCTTTTCACACTCTGGATGCAAGCGAGCCAAGCGATGAACCAACCAGTCAACACCACGACCGATCTCGTGCTTTTGATCACCGTCAAGATTCACCATATTACCACCCCCATTGCCTGGGAGCCATGGATCGAGCTTGAGGAGCAAGTCAATAACAGAACCACGTGGCTCCGGATTAGAATCCATCGTTGGTTGTCCACTCGTCAACCACGCGATGAAGTCATCCACCATGATCTTGGCTTGTTCATGGAATTGTACATCCGAATCAGACGTAGCAGGGATTGTCAGCTTGTATCGTACTTCTTCAACCACGTATACCTGGAGAGTAAACAAGTGCACTGCTCTTGATAGCAAGTTCAGACTGCTGCGCGAATCAGTGGACGCTTTCCAGAGCGTCTCATACACAATCTTGCGTGCATGCTGATGTAGAACAGCCAGTCTCGTCACACGGAAACCCGGTGCACAAGGCAATACACTCTTGACCAGCGGGAAGTCAAGCCACGTGGATTGTGTGGCATCTACCACAGTAGCACCATCGTCCTGTTGCTGTTCTTTTGCCTTTGATAGCCGTAGTCGATACTGGAACCAGTTCTCATGCGCTGCTTCGTGCTGTTTACGAGTCAAATGCACGAAGGTTGGCAGGTACTCTGCGTAAAGCTCCGGCTTGAGTCGATACTGCACTTTGCCACCACCAGTGTTGATGGAGCCATCACTCATTGAAGATCCATTGCTTCCAACCGACGTGTTGACACACACTTCTTTCACAATCTGATCGAGAACTGGTGCAGTGGAGAATTTGCTAGCAAAAAGATTCTCATGCGCCAGGAAGAACTCGGTCGCAATCTTGGCAAGGTCGCTGTGAGCACACGGCCCCACAATTAATCGTTGGACAATTTCTCTTCGCAAGAAGACAATAAGAGAGCGGAGGGGATCTTTCTGGCTCACGCGAGGCGGCAACTCTGATGCAAACTGACTCAAAAGCACCATACACTCCGATACCATCAACTCGAAGTCACGTGACTCATTGCTAGGTGCTTCAAGCCACTGACTCACTCCAAATCGATTCATGACAGAGTTCATCATCCACTCGATTCCTAACATCTGGAAGCCGAATTGCACGAGCAGTAAATCAAGATCCCGGAATCGAAGACAGAAAGGAGGCTCACCATAGTTCATACTGTGGTTCAGCACAGACAAACCATTGCGGACCCAAAGTCCGGAATGAACCTCGGCATCCCATACGATTGCTTGCAGTACTGGCTCGATGAGGTTCACCCGATGCCAAAATCCAATGGAGTCCTCCGACCCGTGCACCCATGGGGATGATTTAACACCACCACCGCTAGTGTGAATGAGTTCATAGAATATTTCGAGACCGTGTGGCGAATCACAAAGCGTGCGAATCAATTGTGCAAGTGCTCGATGGAGCGGGAAATGGCATGAGATTGCTGCATCAGCGGGGTTTTGTGACAAAGGCTTGCCAATCTCGAAATCTGGACTTGAGATCGGAGGGAAATATTTGCCAATCGAAGCAAGCCAAAAGTAGTATGCTTCGATGATCGTATGTGTGAGCTTTGATATCAGTGATCGCAATTGTTGATCGTTGGATGTATCATCGCTGACGTGCTTGAACACGTTTGCAATGATCCACATGAAGACATCCGATGCAGTCGAGACGAACTCCACAGTGACGACCCATGCACGAGATTCGACTTCAACGTGGTCACCAAACCGCCGCACCTCGGGGCACACACCCTGGATATACGCGAGGTACAACAAGAAATCCGCGAGTCGTGCACCATTCTTCTCGAGCACAAACAATTCTGAAATACCTTCGATTTGCAGCGCGTACCGCAAGTCAAGAAGTCCAGACATATACCGACGATACACGAACACAGGAGAAGCAACATCGAGTTCAAATCGACCTGGAAGTTCCGTACTCGGAGGGAGAGTCAAAAATACCGATTCGCCATTCAAAGTGTCAGCATTCTTGAGTACTGTGAGGCCGAGACGAGCCGCATCCCTTTCAAGTGCTGGCATATCAACATCGTGAAGCGTCGACAGGCCCTTCGCAATGGCACGCTGGATGCCGAACGCCAGTATATTCCATTGGTTGATTTCTCTTGTGCCGTTTGTGAGGTACGAAGTTAGTGTCTTGTCAAGTACACTAGACTCATTTACTGGGCAGTCTGGTGGGAGGAGCGGTAAGCGTCGAGGTTTTCTCCGCAGCGTTTCGAGCACAGATACAACAAGAACCTCGAGAAGCTCATGATCCAACACCAGAAGCTTGACGAAGCTTGCTCGATTGAAAAACTGGACACTGAAAGTCAAGATTGTCACACTTGAACTGCCGACACCCACAAAGAATTCGCGATAAAGCTGTCGATAACAGCGAGTGAACGCCACAGCAAACGATTTTTTGAAGACGGGATCGGCCAGTAAGGCCATGAGCAAGCTATGCAAAGCGTCACTGCCGTGCTTGGGTAGAAACGAGTCAGCAAGAATAACGGCTCGCAGTACTGGATATTCGTCTTCATAATATTTGCCGTCAACATCGTGGGTGTACTCGGCATCCATAATCACACTTTCGCACGTATGCGCAATAAACTGCTCACACACAAGCCGACAAAACCCATCTGATAGATTCGCCATTGACACGATCCACTGGAGCAACGTGCTCATGACTGGTGCCTTGGATTTGTAATCGCTTGACACAATCGAAGTCACGAGTCCGTGTCGGCACATTGCATCGACGACTTCAACCGCTTCTTCTCGGGTTGCACGAGATCTAATCACACTCTGCTTCTGTGCCGTTGCTTCGCCAACAATCTTGAGTGTTTGATACTGTGGACACAGAGATCAAGTGTTAAGAACGCTTTATGGACCACAGACCACACATGACCACGTACACTAATCGCTGGCAAGGCACGTGTGAGCGCCGTTGCAAATTCTTGGGAGCTTTGCATCTCATTGAAATGCACAAGAACCGAATACCGATTATCGGCCGGTTCAAACGCCAGTTTTGCGCGAACTCGATCCACGTCGCTTGTGTCGACCACGGGTAAAGTGCGAGCTTCGGTGATTGTTCGTAATACAAGCGAGAGCACTTCTCCTAAACACGCTCGAGCCGACGCAAGGAGGTCCGGTGGGAAATAGGACAACGGATCTGCGTCATGAGCACCCTATAAGCACACGAAAATGTGAGACTTTTTGATTGTCTTTCAATCGATCCCCACCATCCACAACGTACACGATGTTGAGTACAAAACCCATCGGATGCCCATGCTTCGGTATCCCCACAGTCGCAACATCCACCGCTATGTGTATAGTAAAAAAACACTTCATGGTTCTCATGATCACTTGAAATGAAACAATCGTTGCACATCACGCAGGTCTCGTCGACTTGACAAACTTTGCAGTTCCATGCAATATCACCAGGCTTGAATTCGTACGCACACATTCGCTTGGGGAGTTTTTGAAGGTTCTCAAGGGCTGCATCGTCCAAGACACACTCGCGTAATTCCTGCAATTTGCGTCGTTCCCAATCTTCATGCTCCCGCTCGCCCCATGCACCAGCTGTGAGCATCTCGCGTAGCAACTCCCGTACACGATTCACCGGCGTTGGCTCACTTGGAGCTTGCGTGTGTGCAGCAGCACTGAGTAAAAGCAATTTGGCATGAGCATCCTGGTGATCATCGTCCTGCGGGGTTGTCATTTCTGTATCCATTTCCTCCATATCCACGTGGGGTTGGAACACATGAAGCGTCTCATTCGATGCAGAATTCACGGTACTATCAGATGGACACGATGGCTCCATCAGAAGCAGCGATGGTCACGCGTACAAGCACGTGCAAATGGAAGTACACTCACTGCTTCTTCGCTCACTTCCGTTTTGTGCCACAGGACACGACGGTCACAATGGGGGACATGGGGAAAGACTGGTACAGTCCCGAAGGATCCCGTATCATACTCAAAACAAGGGACAAATGATGTTCTGTGTTCCGATTTCTGATTTGTTTCAATACAGGGTGCCTTCATATGGTTATGTAACGAAACGGTGAAATCAAGATGGCTACATTGTGATTATCCGTAGACAGTTTCCTCTACTTCTTCTTGCTGGGAGGAACAGTAGCTGCCTCTGTGGCCTTGGCTTTGAGCTCATTCAAGTTCTTTTCCACGCGATGATATTGTGCCGAGAGCTCTTCGTTCTTGACCATGAGTTCTGCGAGTTTCATCTTGCTATCAATGAGTTCGCCTTGAAAGTAGTTATTCTCTTGTTCCAATTCGGCCACACGTTTCTTCATCGCTTCTTCCAACGCCATGTTTTCTTGGGCTTGTTGCTCAATAAGCACACGCGCATCTTCTTTTTGCATTTCGAGGCTAGTGACGTGTTGTTCATGGTCCACTGATTGTCGCTGTTGGTTCTCCAATGCTTCTTTTAATGCGACCGTGCATTCGTGCAACTCTTCTTCGGCTTGTGCTTTCGATGCACGCAATTGCTCCAGCTCTTCACGTAACAAGGCAGTCTCGTGCTGGAGTTCTTCAACTTGTCGTTGTAGATCTGCTTCTCGCTCTTCACCACGGGCTTCGGTTTCAGCAATTTGCTGTTCCAACTCTTCGACACGCGACTGCAACTGATCGTTTTGTAACTTGAGATCGTCCCAACGCCCTTGTAGTTCTTGATTCTTGACAATCGCAGCAGCAGCAGCAGCCGTGCTCGAGGCGAGTTCGACATCCCGGATGCGTTCAAGTTCCTCTTGCGTCGCCTGTAGTTTTTCTGAAATCTCACGCACTTGGTCACGCAAATCGTCGATCGTCAGTTGGGCACTTTCAATCTCTTGTTTCGCACGTGCATTTGCTTTGTGCGCGACTTCTAGTTGCTCGGTCATGGCGTGATTGGATCCAGACAACTGACCGATCGCGTCTTGTGCCTCCTTCATCTCTTTCTGAGCTCGATCCTGACTCGACTCGGCCTGTGCCAGCTTCTCCGTCAGCGCAGCCTTTTCATGCTTGAGTTGCGTGACGATCGAGTCCAAGTGACTGAGTTGCTGGACCAATTTTTCGTTTTGATCGCGTACTTCAGTCGTTTCAGCACGTTGTCGTCGGTCAAATTCATCTTGTTCCTCGTCAACTTCATTATTTCTTCGTAGTTGGGATTCTTGCTCATGGAGACGTTGGCGCTGAGACTCGTTCTCACTCTCGAGCATATCAACTTTCCCTTCCATCCCCGTGAGATCACGGACGAGCTGGTCCTTGAGTTTGGTAAGGTCGAGAATGGCGCTCTGCTGCTGTTGATTCTCTGTCTTCATGGCGTGCAACGTGAGTTTCAGGTCACTGATCTCAACCAGGAGTTGCGAGTCCCGGGCGTCCACATACTCGTTCGCCGAGGATATTTCCGAGCGTTTGGCCTCACGTGCCTCTTGTTCTTCTTCCTCCTCGCTCTCGCTGTCACTGTCATTCGACTCTTTCTCGTCCTCCTCGTTGGAATTCGCACCCATGACCTTGCTCACCGTAACCGTCAACGGTGGTGGAATCGTATCGCGCTCTCGCAGCGTTCTCTTGAGCTCATTAAGCTCTTGAAGAAGTTCTTCTTTTTCTGCTTTCAATCTTGTCAATCGCAACGACTCGACACGTTTCTTGCTCTCATCGACATCACTTGGTGACGCATCGCGCTGCTGTGCTTCGACAAGTTGCAGTTCCAGCTCTTCTTTTTCCGCATAGAGTTTCTGCAGTTGTTGGTCTTTCTCATTAACCTTCTTTTCCAACTTGGTATTCTCACTTTCTTGTTGACGAAGTTGTTCTTCCAAATCTTGAACTGTTTTGAGTAATTCTTGGTTCTTACATCGTAAACCATACATTTCAATCGGATCAGAGGCATCATTCGTGACGTTGGCACCACGCAATACATCGGGCTTGCTATCTCCATGGGGAGACGAAATGGATCCTGGCTGACGACGACTACTCATGGATGCCCGGGAGCTTTTACTTGATAATGTAATGACCGACATATCGCTATGACTCCCATCAAACGACATCTCAGCACCCGAGCCTTCGGGATCACCGTCCGCACGAAAGAGTTTGCTTGTGGCCTTGGACGCCACGACGGTCAACGACAACCCTGCTCGTGAATCTTGACATTTGATTGCAGGAACCATAATACTCTCTTTGGAAGCATCACGGTTGCTCTGTACGAGCTCCGACAAGTTGAACTCAAACGTGGCAACGAGATAATCGGTGCGGGTGTCGAAAACTTGCACCGTGAAGAGCTTGGGTTGATACAATCCGGTCTTGGCAAGATAGAGTGTGCATGTAAATGGGAGAATATCTCCCCAAACAACTTCTTTCTTGTCAGCCAGATAACAAGCACATTTGGTCACAACTCGCTTCTTGTGTCGCGTAATGACGGCACACATCTCGACACCATCGTACGAAGCAGGCAAGTGAGCACTCATACGATGGACCGCGAGCTGGACTTTGTAACCAGTGGCGGTCTTGCCAGTGTGGCGCATTTGCTGAAACAAGTGATTCATCGTGTGCTACACCACTACACGCTCAACAAACTGGAGGTGGATCTGAACTTCGCTTGCTTTCTCAACGCGAGGCGAAGGGAGGAAGATGTGCCTTTGGTGGCGGTTGGTTCGGAAGGCCAAACTGTGAAAATACCCTGGGAACGCTGTCGCACGCGAGCTATGGCCATGTGTCGTTTCGTTTTTTTTCTCGCTGTGAGTGCTACCAGAATAACTCGTTTGGTGCCAACCGCCATCAGTCATCATGTCGTGAGGCCACAGATGAGTGTATGGATGCAAACCACATGAGATTTGTCTTATGTGAACGCTACAAGGAACAGAGCATCGTGGGGGAGAATGCTCTGTAACCCACGAGGGCAGCTGAGACCAGTTGTGAGGTGACGCGCAACTATTTTTCAGCTGTTCCAGTAGCTACTCAATGCACTCCACCATTACAGTCGAGACGAGGCATCCGTGGTATGCAGCTCAGATCATGGCCGTCCCAAAGAGTAGTGGGACATCCGCGGCCTCTGAAAACTGTTCAATGTACGCGCGGACTTTGGGTGGGAACTTGATATCTTTGATCAACGTGAGGCCACGTAACAAGCCAAACATGTAATATCGTCGTAGCCCACTCCGTCGACATTGACCAATTCGTCCGAGTAGATGAGACCGTTGAGTTCATTGAGCGGCTGGTTCAACTCAGCGATCAACTCGGGTGTCTTGGAGTGGAGATCGTCGAACGACCCGTACATTGCTTCCTTCTTCTTTGTAAAGTATTCACGCGACGCATGCATGGCAAACTCGGGAAACGGTGCACGCAGGTTACGTGGGGCGAGTGGTGGATGCATGCTCTTGGAAGCCTTCTGGATCCATTCCTTCAGGTCTTCACGACCAGAAGCTTCCTTCAGCATTTTCGGGCCACCAAAGTTCTCGTCAACATAGCGCACAATGTCGAAACTGTCGGGAAATGCCTTGCCCGACGAGAGCTCTAGAATTGGTGCTTGCTTCGTACCAACGAGATAAATTGGTGTGGTTTCGTCGTGGTTTGCGAGGAAAATGAGTTTGTGGGCCACGTCTTTGAGTCCAAAGATCATAGTGGCGCGCACAGAGTAGGTGGAGTGGTCGTAGATGTAGAGCTTTGGAAGTGCCTCGACAGGGGCAAGGGGTGTCGTCATGAGGAAGACAGAGAAGCTGAGGGATGGAAGGTGACTTTCCAAATGATCCGCTCAGCATCGTTACGCCGGGTTCCTCAAACATAAACCTAGGGTGCTTCAAAAGTACACTAAGAGATCATCGTCATCAACAATTCGATAGTTGTATTACCACAAGAACATAGGCGAAATCATACTGTAGCTGACGATAATGAGAGATTTCTCACGTGTACGGAATGTCAGGATGGCACCAATTTGCAAGATCTTCTATAAACCACTTTGTTTTTTTTAACATTGTGGGTATCCCCTACCGACGGATGGGTTTAGAACAACTTGTATTTATCATCAGTAGCAGAGCGTTCGATTGTCCCCCCCTCCCTTGGTTGAATAAGAAAGGAATCGGATTCCCGACATTCATGTCAACATTCCATCTTTCAACTGGGTCATCCTTGTCAGGACCATCAACATTTCTTCAACCGTGAGAGCTATCACATTCGGATCACTCCGACACTGTGAAGCTTGACGAAACGCCAGCATCAAACCTATTTGTCGGTTTTGGCTTGAACGCCAGTGGCTTTCGCTTGCCAAGCAGAAGTAATTTATTTCGGTGTCTCTCTCAATGAAGCAGAACGTCTAATACATCACAATCAGACCTCTATTCCATAGAAATGATGCGTGAAAGAAGGCATTACTAGTGGGCCGAAAGTGATACATGTAGTACTATCCGTAGACCAATGCAAATGAAGAATGTACGAATCAGTCCTTAGTATCCCATGCGTTTCTTTCGCTCGATTGCTTCGTACGCGAGCGACCACATGTTCTTGATGGTCTCATAATCTTCACTCGCAAACTTGGCCGCCACAAAGCGAAGGGATGGTACCGTCAGTGAGAAATAGTGAAGATTACCTGCAATCACAGCGCTTTCGTCAGTCACGGAACGCAAGTTCTATGCGAGAATAACGTACCGTAGCCTTTGTAGATCTTGCTCTTGATCGGGGAGATTTTGTGGTCACGACAGAGACGGAACGATTGGATCTGTGTGTGGACTGCGCGTTTTTCATACAACGAGATCACACATTCGTGATACGCCGCCCGGGAGACAAAGAGCTGAAGGACATCAAGCTTGGCACCACCATACGCAAAGTACTTGGGTGTCCAGCTTGCATTGCCTGCAGTCAAATTACCCACACTAAACGTGCCATCTACAAACAGAGAGCCTGAGTTCAAAAACCCATCCACATGACCGTCAGTGAGACGTACTGGATATTCTCGAGAGGACATTGCCTTGGGTTGTGTCTTTGTTGACCGTCCCACGTTTGAACCGGATCGTCATGGGTCGTGGGGCCGTTTTGATGAGGTCAAGCACGATCGAATACGTGTCGTTGGCGACACTGCGATCGTTGATAGCAAGTACCGAGCTACCAATGGTCACACCAACGCGATCAGCGGCGCCGTTCTCGACCACGAGCTTGACAACTGCGATTTCCAATCGACGATCTTCACGTCGACCACTCCACACGTCCACACGTTCCATGAGAACGCCAAGTTTGCGACCACTATCAAAGATTACATCGTATTCGTTGGGACCACATTGTTCAGGAACAGCGTTGTCACTTGCACGATTCCCCCACGAATTGGTTCGATCATTGGACGGTGCAATCTCGTCATCCAAGTTGTGCACGGTCTGGCCAGCAAAAGCATCGTGGCTTTCTGAGAAGAATGGCGAGTCGTCGAATGGCGACGCTGCTGGTTGAGCCCGTCCTGAACCTGTGTGTGAGGGCTCTGACGTAGGAACCATGTGCTTGAGGGAGGCTTTTGTCGTATTATTAGCTTGCTGGAACGCATTCGTGTCAAAGCCAAGTTGGTTCCGTGCAGCGTCCTGGGTCGGACGTGCTCGGTTTTGACGATCCGCGAGGGCAGAGGCACCACCACTACCTGTACGGTCAGCAGTGTTCGCGTCAAACCCATTGATAGTCTCGGGCATGCGAGGCGTTTCCCCACGTGGACTGAACGGATCAAAATCAATAACTGTCGAAGTCTGGGTCTTGAGTTGGGGAGGTGGCGGAACCCCAACTGGCGCCGTCGCAAATGGATCCGCTGGTTTCGGTTGCAACAAGTTCTTGATACTATCGTACATGATGGGCTGGGCACCAAACGGATTTGCTACAGGAGGTTGTTGTGGTGGGGCCGCACCAAACGGATTCGACGGTGGCGGCTGCATCCCAAGTCCGCCAAAAGCTGGTGGTCCTGGTTGGGTCATGAATGCTGCACCGGACGGTGGAAACATCTTGGGTGGTTGTTGCATGGCCATGGTTTGAAGTGGTGGGCCACCCATGGGCATCCCCATCCCAAATGGATTGGTGTTCATACCTTGTTGACCATACGGAGCCGGTGGCATTCCGCCAAATTGATTGAATGGTCCCGCCGCTGGTGCTGCAAGTGGCATGGGTGTTGGTACAGTAGCATAGCTCGGACCAGGACCAGGCTGCTTTGGCTTGTTCATGTTATCGAACGCAGCAAAGGGATCATTCATGGTCTTGCACTGATGGAATTGGTAGGAAATGGGAACTCTCAGGACGTCGACGAGAGAGAGAGTGAGGAGTTGGGGGCAACGGCAAGCGAGCGGTTTGCTTGGTTAGGTCGGAAGCAAAGATAGCCTTGAAGAGAAAAGCGACGGTGTGACGGCTGAAACGGCCGTCAAGTCTCAGTGAAACCCCAAGGATAGTAACGGTTTAAAAATGCCATGATGATCAAAATGGGATCGTGTGCCAAGATTCTCTTGTGGGAAATGCAGTAGGATTAGATAAGGAAAGAGATACGAACTCTACCAGCCAAAATCCATCGTGGTCTTGGCCGACGCACCACCGGAGCCTGTACGTGTAGCGTTGTCGAGGTTACCACTACTCAACTGACGTGACGATCCTGAGGGCGCACCACCATTGAGTTTCTTTTCAAAGTCGGCGTCACTATCGGCAAAGAACGAGCCACCTTCACAGCCCGAGGCTGACGATGTGTAGCTCGTGGTGGCTGGCGCTGGCGTGGATTTGGATTGGTTTGAAGTGCTACCACTGTTCGTACGGCTGGAGCGTCCACCGCTCGGGGCTGCGGACATCCCGAACGGATCCGACTCTTGGAACCCAGATTTTCCCGACGCAAAGTCCTCGAGCGATGGCGCTCGTGTTTCACGGTCGCCATTGGATGGAGATTTATTACTCGTTGGTGGTGCCAACTCCTTGAGGGAGATCTTGGGAGCACCTGACGATGGTGAGAACGATCCGGCATTGAATCCCAGCGACTCGCGTTGCATCTCTTGAGTCTTCCGACGTCCATTTGCAAGGCGGTCAGCCAAAGCACTGGACTTGGTGCTGTTACTGGGCGATGTCGTCGGTGGTGATGCGGTCGTTTCACCCGGGAATGAAAATCCTGCGAGTGACACCGGTGGAGCTGTGATCGATACAGTCGGTGGCGCTGGTGCAGGACCGCCAAACGGATCGACAGCTGGGACAGCAGCGGCCGTTGGTGACGTTACACTCACGCTATTGGCCTTGGTAGTACCAAGATGCTCGAGGAAATCCATGCCAGCATCGTCACGCATCGTCCCGGATGGTTTGGGTTTTTGCTCGAGAAGTTGCTTGATGTTATCGTACATGATGGGCGCTTGTTGGGGCATCCCACCGGGCATCCCACCTCCCATGCCAGGCCCCATACCGTGGCCCATGCCAGGAGGCATACCTTGACCCATACCAGGCCCCATACCATGAGGCATTCCCCCAGGCATCCCGCCCATGTGCATGCCCATGCCGGGACCCATGCCCATGCCCATACCCATAGGCGCATGGGGCATTCCCATTCCCATCCCAGGAGCTGGTGGTCCGCCATAGCCACCACCCACAGGATGCAATGGCGCCACCGGTACCGAAGGAGGAGGATTATAGACTGGTGCCGTCTTGGGCTTGTCGATTGGATTGAGCATAGCAAACGGATCGTTCATCGTGATTGAGAGAAGGAAGAAGGACGAAGATGTTGTGGAAATGATCAGCCTTCTCCGCAAAGCACAACGCCACCACGACCTTCGCGTCAACCGCTGGCACTAAATAAAGCTTGCTCAACGGATTCCATGCCGTTTCAAGATCCAGAATGTCCTAAATTAGTATTGTGTGAGTACCCAAATGGAGGGAAATATCTATCAGGACAATCAGTATTCCAGCTGGGTATCATCTATCCCACTCTCACTGAGACCCTATTGCATACAAACCACTAGTTATTTCACCCACGTCATTTAGGACTAGGGTGTGGGAGACACCCTTCGTAACTTGTCAAAATTAAATATATCCACCTCTATACAGCTCTATGTATGATGATTGTATACCATAAAAACCTCTTTAATACGATATCTGATTGGATAATATCTATTTTGGGTTTGTGCATCGTCCATCTCACCTTGGCCAGCTGACTGGCAGCGCTCTTCATGCGTAATGCCCGCGCGATGCCACGATCCCTTCGACTGGGTCTCCACATTTTGGATTGCATTGCCATTGGCCTGTCGTACGCTCGCGAGTGTCGTGAGTCTCCTCGCTCCTCTCTCTCTCTCTCTCGCTTTCTCGCTTTCTAGATCCACCGACGTCGGCCATTTTCCCTCCTTCTCTCGTCATGAGCGAAGGCACAACGTTGTCTGCGACTTCGAGCGATCCCGTCGGTCATGCACGATCGTCGATTGGCGGGACTGGTAGTCGACGTGAATCGCTTGGTGCGATCTCGAATTCCTCTCGTGTGACAATCACACGCAAAGAAAGCATCTCGGCCATGGCCCGTATGGAACAACGTGGTGGGACGAGCTCCATTGGATCGGAACCATCCTCGACTCCTGCGTCGGATATTCGTCATTCGCATTATAAAGAAGGGATTCGACTGGCGGAAATGGGCGATTGGGCCGTGTTGGTCCGTCGATTGCCACGGGAACCCCAACTGGCACGTCATAAAGATCATCATGGTATGCTTCCATTGCATTGGGCGTGTACTGAAGATGATGCCGGTCCGGCCGTGGTCCAAGCATTGTTGGAAGCGTTTCCAGAAGGTGTGATTACACGCAACAATGCACAGTATTTGCCCATCCATATTGCCGTACGAGCTGGTCTTCCGATTGAGACTTTGCAATTACTCTGTGATGCACGACCAAGTTCCCTCCTTGAAGAAACACCATCGGGCAAGACACCGCTGATGCTTGCTATTGAAGCCAACCTTCCGTCTCCAACTGTGAATCTCCTGCGACGGGTGCAACAAGACTATGATGATCCTGAGGATGAAGACGAGGAAGATCGTAATATCGAAGATACCAAGCGAGCCATTGAAGTGCAGAGTCATTTGCTTCGTGAAAGTATGATGCTTGGCGCCTCGGGCACGATGAGCTTTTCGCAACGGGCCAACAATTCGACCTTGAGTGTTGGACGTCTCCAACAACATTCGGTCTTGGGATCTTTTCCCGCTGAAGCCCGAGCCAGCAGGTCGTGGTCCGATCGTCTTGCACCGCCATCGAACCAGAGCTTTACGGGCACGACCAACACGAACTTGAGTAGCTCTCGATCGCTCCCCGCAATGCCGTCCACGAGCTCTGTGAGTTCAGCCTCGTCCACCCACAACAATGCCGTCGTGCGGTACATGGACACACTGTCGCGGGACAAATCACCGACCGATCTCCTCATTGACGAAGAAGACGAGTATTTGGGTCGCTACACGGCTGATGAAGACCATTTGCCGCCACGTAGTTTTGTTGGTCATCCCACGAGCCAAAGTCTCGTTGGCTTACCTCAGGCACCCCCAACGACACGACCGACGCGGGCCACGGAAGGTGACCTTGGCAATTTCAACAGTGGGGTCTGTGGAGTCTGCTACAAAAAGTTTTCCATGTTCCGTAAAAAGTACCAGTGCAAGAGCTGTTGGATGGTTGTGTGCAAAAAGCATGTGGCGGCCAAGATTGATCTTCCTGGACACAAGAAGAAACGTTCCGTGTGTGCTGATTGCAACATTCTTCACCAAGACGGTGGTAACGTCTTGCCGTCGGTGCCAGGCCACTCGGGACCGTCGTTCGTCCATACACATCCTGGTACGTATAATATCAACTCGTCGGCGATCGTCCCGACACGGAACACACGTGCCGGCTCGACATCCAACAAGTCGAACAGTGGCACACGTGGCTCGGACCTCCGTCACACTGTCGCCACTGTGCCATCCCGTCAGTCTGCGACCGTCCGATTCGCACCAGCTCCAGCGCCGCCTAGTACGTCAACCGCCATCGTGCAAAAGCCACAGCCGCAGCAACGTACGGCGCTCGACCGCTTTGGCAGTGATACGACCACGAGCCTCGAGACGGATCGCAACTCTGCCGAAGTTGCGGCCATGAGCCACCGGATCGTGACGCTTGAGGAGCAAAACAAGATTCTGCTCAGTCGACTCGCAGATCAAGAGAAGCAATACGATGACTGTATGCTGTTGCTGACGCAGACCATGACGCGTGTCGCGGAGATCGAGATGCGGATGCCCAACCACAAGCTCAATACGACAGGCTCGGAACGTGAATCGGAAGCTGAGCTGAATCCTGCATCGTTTGACTTTGGATATCCTTTGTCCGGTGGTTACAGCTACGGCATCAAGTAAGAAGTATGATTTACACTCGTCGGCCGCGACGCAATGGCTCTCCACGACTCTATCCATGAGCGTCGAGATGCAATGGCGGATCCGAAGGCGTGTGGAGACCACACCCCGTAGTACCAACAAGAACAGGTCCAGGGGAGACTAGAGTATCACCACGCGATGACGTAGACGCGAGGAATTATTGTGCGCTGACGATCCTATTGTAATGTAATGTATATAAGCATTTACACTACGTTTGCCGTCTTCACTCTTGGTGACAAGAATCTTGGTCTCTGATATTCCAACATGGCTAAGTTCTCTAAGTACGCACTCGAATGCGTACTTAACATCATTTTCATGATTGGAAATGACGACACCCACGTCTCACGTAGCGTCAACGACCTCCATAGTCTTTATTGATCAAAGCAATGTTACGACGGAAGTGGACTGGAAAACCATTGCACGTCGCGAGCGCAAGCGACAGCAACGACAAGAGCTATTACGCTCGATGACCCGCGACGAACGGGAACAATTCCTCCAACAAGAGACCGACGAAAAAGCCCATCAATCTGAACGCATGCAACGGGCTAAGGATGATGGACAAGGACGCGTCAAGCTTGCCATCGATTTACGATACGACAGTATTATGAACGACAAGGTAGAGTGCTCAAACGATCGACGACAGTATTGTAAAAGCCTCACTGGGATGCGCAGGAACTCAATAGTTTGGGCAAGCAGCTCAAATTTGTCTACGGCTCCATTAAAATGATGCGTGAACCCTTTCAATTGCGGCTCTTTCACTGCAGTGTACCATTGCGGGAGTCCCTTGCACGGTTCAGTGCCGACCGGTGGGTTGTACAATGGTACGAGACCGACGAGCTCGCAGCCATTGAACCGGTCGCTGTACGTATCTCGTCTTGTGGTAGAATCCATAATCAAGCCAAAGCTCCTCACAACGCTATTGTAGAACATTGTGTACTTGTCGCCCGACTCACCCAACGTTCTCACGTCGCTAGAGCCTGAGAAAATGTATGTCATTGGTGGTATTGTCGACAAGTCGCGCAAGAAAGGCGCAACACTGCATACAGCGGAACAAGCGGGAATTACGACGGCACGATTACCAATTCAAGAACATATTACCGAACGACTGGACCACATTCTCAACGTCAACACGGTGGTGGATGTACTGATTCATTTTCATACCCATGGTGATTGGCAACGTGCCCTCACCGAGGTCTTGCCACTCGTACGTCGCTCTTGCTCTGTCTATGCCCATCTGGTAATGGCTGCTAACAAGGATTGTGTGGTCCTCCAGAGAAAACAAAATGCTGTTGGTCGTCGTTCGATCAAACGCCAACAACGAGCCGTTGAGCAAGTCGCTGATGATGTTCAGGACGATGAGAATGGTACCGAAGCAGATTTAATAGACAACTGATTGATGTGTGTCATTCGGTACACTGTATTTATATCGGGATTTCTGGAGTCACACGTCATCTTGGCGTACTGAAGATTGGCTTCCTTCTCAGGGACCTTGGTCATGGCGTTCCTGTCAACGACCCATCGGTTTGGTCCAGATCTTGACAACTACAAACGCATTCATCCTGTCGGTCCTTCCTGCTTCCTACTACATGATTTGTCATATACGAAACTCACTAGTACACTGTAGAATCCCACCACATATGAGCCTGTGCATGTGACGATCGCCGATGGTGCACCATTTCAAACCACGAGTCGCTATGGGACCATTGGACCACACTGTGATGTTCCCATTGAAGTCCATGCCGCCTCTAGTCCGGCCGCCAAGATGCTAGGATCCGTCGAAACACCACCGACCTCGATTAATGCCCAGCGGAGAAAAGCACCAACGCCATGGCATTATACCCCAACGATCGAGGGACAGTTTTCCCGTGTATACACTGTTGAGGATCTCGAAGAACGTCGCATGCAACGACTCAAAGCCGCCCAGCGTGTTCAAGCGGGGTCACCTTGCTCCGAAGAGAAGCCAGAAGAAGTGCAGCACCTTGCACTTGGTCCAGGGACGTACGAAGTCGACAAAGATGTAGGAATGGGAACGGTAGAGGAATGAGCTGTTGAACTCATTGTTTGGGTATGGATATGTGCAGTGGAATTTGGAAACGATTGCCGTCCCCTTTTCGTTTGGCAAGGAGATACGACGTGGGATTCTAGAGTGTTCCGTTGGTGCCAAAGATCTTCATACCGATGCGCGTCGTGTGAGTATGTACGACAAGAAATTGAGTGTACGTCACTACGTAGTTGGTCTCTGATAAAGAACAAGTCTTGACAAAACTTTATGATTCCCCAGAAAGAACAACGACGACGAAGCGAGACCGCATTGCTACCACTACGTCGTCTATCGTCTTCCAAAGACACGACGGAAATTGCAGCGTTATCGAAAGAACTCGCCAAGAGTTATGCCGAAGTTCATCGTCGTGCTACTCGAATCGAAAGTCAACTGGCATTGTCGGCTGTCCGCAAGGAAAAGTTTCAACGATTTGACAAACCAACACGAGCGATCGAGTCGTTTCGACGTGGACCAGGCTCCTATTTCACTTCCCCCACATCGACGTCGATGGATGTTGTTTCTCCTTCATTTCCGTTGGATGAAACGCAACAACAGGAACTCGCCGCTTTGGTCCAGAACGATACGGCGGCCAAGCACGAGGGTCGACGGGAGAGAAAACTGACCACGTTTGGGCGCGTGAAACATCGCGATATGCTCACGTCCATGCATCAGGCAGGCCACCTCAGTGCCGTTGCGGTCGATGATGCACTTGGACCAGGGGTCTACGAGACGGCGACTTCCACGTTCCACGAACCGAGTCATAATCTCCGGTATAAACCCGGTGCGATCCGGAAACGGATACCAACGCGCGTGTCTGAAACACCTACGGAGACTCAAGCATCGGGTATAAGCGAGCAGGAACTGCGAGAGCAATGGCAACGTATGCGTCGTGGGCCTATCATACCGCACAGCTAAGAGAGTTCGGAATATTCCAAATCAACGTCATTATCCTCTATGATTGAGCTTGCTCTGTCCTGCTTAGCTCACGCGTCGAAGCACAACGGCCCAGTTTGACTCGTCATAATAGGAATCCTCCACGACGGCGTTACCTGCAAGGCCCACGAGTTCTTCGAGCTCACCTTGTTTGAACATGTGACAGTATCTTTGCACCACAATTGGCTCGGTTTTTGTTTCTTCGTCCTGCGACTTGTCGTCCTTGTCCTTGTGGGCGAATCGCTTGTCGAGATTCCACGGCACCATAAAGTCCTGCTTATTCTCATCAAACTGACGTTTGGAGTTGGCCTTTTGTTCATGAGCCCATGCATAGATCACACCACGACCACCCACACGAAGGACACGAATTACTTCCTTGACGGCCGTCAAGCGATGGTGCAGCGTTGACAAATGATGAAGCACAGCAATCGATAGTGCCGCATCACAACATTGCGATCGAATGGGTACGGTCAACGCGTCACACACCAACGTGTTGAGTCCGCGTTGTCCACAAATTTCGACCAGTTTAAAACTCCGATCTCCACCCACAACGAGGCTCTGGGTCTCGTCTACACATTTCATGTATTTGCCATTGCCACAGCCAATGTCGACAATCCACGAACCCGGCTCCAGTGCACGCACAAATGTTGCTACGCGTGGCCAAGGATTGTACCGGGTGCTGCTGAAATGGCTAGCAACCGTCTCATAAAACTGGTGAACATACTGGTGTTCCACAAGCGTGGGGGCAAGGGACGATGCTTCGTCCGATTCTTGTTGCTCTTGACGGGCACGCAGTCGTTGTTGTTCACGCTCTTGAGCATCGCACTGAACAGGAAACTCGCATGTGCACGGTGTCGACTGGACTTTGCGAAACGTGATAGAAAGACGTCGTTGTCGATCAACACGTTTGCCATCAATGACGTCAAAAAGTCGTGGTGGAATCGCATGGGTCCACTCGTAGCGTGAGGCACCCGTCATAACCAGTAGAGCTCGTGGCTGTAGCAAAACACTTTCTTGTCGACCATCGGGATGACGAAATTCCATGACAATTTCACTCACCAGACTCAACGATGCAATGGCATTGGTAAACGCCGAATGCGTGTCAATATGCGCTGCAATCCCTTGTCCCGGCAAATATTCATTCACAGTAATCTGATCCGGTGTGTCCATAATACTTGGTGGAATATCATCAATCAATCGCTGGAGGGAACTGGGCATTTGTTCAGGCAATGGCTGAGTCTCATCACAGCGTCGTGTGTCATAGTTGAATTCATAGCCATAGTGCTGCACTTGACGAGCTTTGACAGTGTTCTTCCAGCGCATGCGATCATTGGCATCAAATCCTTCGAGCAATGCAATTTCTTGTTCTCGAGTAATAAATTCAGGTAAAAGAATCAATCCAGGAATGCGTGACGATGGATCTTCAAGCGATCGAATGCGAGAAATGTTGGTGACCCGTAGAAACGCATCACGTGCTTCTTTCTCTTTCCGATGCATGGCAAACTCGACGTACATGACACGTTGATTGATCAGTGCACATGGTTGCTCATGAAGCCGCGTGCGGACGATTGTTGCGAGTTCGGGCGTCGCGAATTCCAAGAGAATCAATCGTCGCGCTGATTTGCCATAGTGAATACTACGAACAGCAGTGGAATCCGTGGTTTCCAGAAGCGTCAATAGAAATGGACACAGTTTCTCTTCGGTAATCAGTGCTTCGGAAATCCGACGGCTCATCGTACAACGTAAAAAACAACTTGGCATGTCATCGGAAATATAGTCGGTAAGTACAAGTGTTGATTGAGACCCTTCTCCGGATGCACTGGATGCCGAACCGACACGAATCGATGCGTCTGGATCTCGATTATCCGCTTCCTGCATGGTAGTCGTCGGCGCGCTATCGTTGGACGTAGAGACGCGGTCTTCTATTGCTGTCGCCATGATGTGGGTTGAAACGAATGATCTCCACTCACGCTAAAGTTGATGGGTGGGTTAGCTTTTAGTCTTTATAGCTAAGCTAATGAAAGACCTTCAATAATTGGTGGTCACAATTATTGGTGTTTGGTTACCAGAATAAAGAATTGCTTCAAGTGGAAGATCGTACGACCATCAATTCTCGATATTTCGCTTCAAATGCATAGGCTTTTGAGGTGCCACGGCCCGCAAGTGCTTTGGGGTAAGGTCCTAAAGCCGTGGATGCTGTAATATCTGTGACAGGTGCATCGCCTGGGCATACGTCGTCCTCCATAGGTCCAAGTCTGTGTCGACAAACGCCACAAACGCCACAAGCGCCAACGGCCACTAGCTATCATCACCAAGCAATTCGAGCTATACCGATCATGCTAGAGATCGGACACGAAAGACCCAGCCATGATCCCTGTGCCGACAGCATGATCGACAACACGAATGTCCTTGGCGGAGATTTCATCTGGTGGGGGAGTATGATCGAGCAGTTCCAGTGCTGGACGCAGATGTAGACTCTTCATCAACTGGTGAGCTTCAGTTTGGAATGATGATCTTGAACACTGTACCTGATTACATTCAGTGCCAGTTTTGAAGCAAACCAAAACAATCAAACGTTGTTCAAAGGAGAGAGACACTAGCATTGTGATGACAGCATGTGGTATGGTTGGTGTCCACTACTCGTCATGTGACAGTGTCAACGTGTCTTAAATCGGCTTGGTTGCGACAAGAAAAAATCGCTTGAAGTTGAAGATTGTACGGCCATCACTTTGTTTGGGGTACGCAGCTGCAATCAATTCTCGATATCTCGCTTCAAATGCATCGGCTTTTGGGCTGCCACGGCCACCAAGTGCTTCCATGTAGGGACCCAATCCAGTGGACGCCGTAAAGTCAGCGACTGGTGTATCGCCTTGCATGATCTGGACATACGTCGTACTCCACATGTCCAAGTCCGTGTCAATGGAATCCCCCATGAGCTCTTGAAAGATCTCGTAGTAGAAGGTGGGGTCGCGCTCGCACGTGACCCATCGAACATTGGCAATTTCGTCATGGTACCCCAATTGTTTGGCGGCTTCGCTCATCAACACATGACTCGGTTGAACACGTGAGTCAGGGATTTGGAATGCCAACGCGCCACCTGGCTTGAGGAAGGAAAAGAGTCGTGGCAGAAGCCTACGATGAAGGTCTGCATGCACCCAATGAATGGCTGCGTTCGAGTAGATAAGATCGAGAGGAGTACTCGGTTCGAACGATTCAAAGGATGCTTGTTCATAGACAAAACGACTCGTCGTGAGCGCGGTATTGGCAGCATGATCCGCTTTGGCACGCTCGAGCATCGACGCGGATGTGTCGACAAACGTCACCTGCGCCGATGGCCATCGTTGGCTATCATCACAAAGCATAGGTCAGTCTACTATGCTACCAAACAGAGGATAGATTCGTACAGAAAAGCTGGTGCTATGTTGCCCGTTCCAGCACCAATGTCGGCAATGTGAATCTCGTTGCCATTGCGATCGCCTGGCAGTTCTGGGACGCGACCCAACAGCTCGAGTGCTGGACGCAAACGAAGCCGTTCAAACGCCAAGTACTTGGCTGGTTGCCACTGTCGCGTGCCGCGTGCAACGCTCATGGCGAAATGCGATCGTAGTAGAGCAAAGCAAATCGACAAATGAGACGAATGTAATGCGACGTCAGCGACCTCAACCGCCGCTCACAATGTTTGTCACCATCGCAATCCGCCCGCAATCCTGCGAAGGAATGTGGACTGGCTAAGACTAATCTGAACAGCTACAAACTAAGCTAGTTCAGGAAGCTAATCCAAAGAGCTCCATTGTGAAAGCGAGCATGGGGATCCGTCGTGGCCTGGCGGTAGCACTGGCCGTGACGCCATGGCTCTGCGCTTTGTATCTTCCTCGTCTACTGTACGTTGTGTTGCACATGCCACAGATTCTTGCAACTGACAAAATGGGGTCATGGGAGCAGACTGGGGGAATCCCTGGAGCAACATGTCGACGCCGCACTCCCTGTCGCCATTGGTGCCATCGCCACCCTCTCGCTGCTGCTCAATGTAGCGCTCCTTGATACCGCCTCCAAGTCTCCTCTTGTCGTATGAACCAACCTGTTGCTCTTGGCGTGGGCCCATGTGTCATGCTTGTCTTATCCTACAGCTAGTTACTCGTGGTGTCGCCGGGCTCGCGGTCGGTACTGCGCTTTTTCATATGGTGAACATCCTTTTCGGTGCTCCGTTTCAAATGTATGTATTCTCCGCGGCACCACTTCTGTGCTCACAGTATCTATATGTATGGCTATGGTTCAGGCTCGTAGTACGAACCGCGTTGCTTGCGGTACTCGTGGCCAGTATGACGACGCTTCCGCTGGCTATGCACATCGGATTTGCGTGGAACGATTGGGTCGACATCGTCCTCAATGTGCGGTACGGCGCCCTCCTAACGATCTGTTATCATCTTCCTTTGCTAAACCCAAGTGTGTGAACAGAGCCCGCGACGAAGTCGAAGTTCATATCGCCAGCGTTGCCATTGCTGCGATGCTTGGTGCCTATTTGGGTGTGCTCCCCATTCCACTCGATTGGGATCGTCCATGGCAGCAATGGCCCCTCACCTGCGTCTACGGCACCATCGGTGGTACAACGATTGGTCACCTCGCGGGCATTGTCGTCGTTGAGTGGATCAAGAAACAGAAAACAGAATAAGACCCAACACAATAGAGAACCATGCAAAAAAGTAGTCTTTGTCGATCCCTCCACGTGAAACGATACTCGATCTACTTGCTCGTCTTGATTGGGTTGCTCTTGACAAAGGCGATGAGCTTGGTCTTGGCAAAGTCACTCGTATCTTCGTACAATCGCTCGAGAATGGCATGACGTTGGGGCATATCGGCCAGTACGAGAAAATCGGTGACGAAGGAGAGTACAGTCTCTCGCAACCCAATGCGCAACGTACCCAGACACTGCACAAACTGTGGCATGATTGCACTGGTCGCATGTGCGGGGTCATGTCGAATGAGTGCGAGAAGCACCTGACACAACGTCTTCATTCCGGTCTTGGACATCTCCTCATGGTGCAAGAGCTGGGCCACAGGCTCGGCACAAGGTTCCAATAACGGCACACGCGTTCCTACTTCCTGTGCCTTGTTCAACACTTGCAAGAGCAAGAGCAGAGAGGTTTCAAGGTCGTTGGCACTCAAGGCCTCGGCACTCTCAGGTACTGCTGTGGCTCGTTCCAAGAAACTGCGTACTTGGCGCTGGTCCTCAGAACTAGCTACAGTCTTGTTGCGTGCCGAGGCCATCGTCTGCAAAGCGCTTTGCAAGTAGTGTTTGTTTGGTTGTTGAACAACACCAGCAAATGTCGCGATTTCGGCTACTGACTCGTAGATCGTGGTGACTGATTGCAAGATCTCGAGACGATCGGTCGTGAACAGCGCCTCAGCAAGCCCACGCTGGTCTTCAGCGAGTGCATCACCCAAAAATGCAAATAGACGAGCCACAAGTTGGTAGAATTCTGCTGCATGGTGACTTGAGATTGTATCGAGGATGTCAAATACAAACCCCAGGACAGCTTCCATTGCCTTGGTGTCGTGGACAATGGATGGAAGGGACATATCAATGACACGAATAACCTGGAACACACCACCATCGATCAGGTTAGATGATAGAACAATGCACATCAGCAACAGTTCACGTACCATTTGGAAAACCCCAGTTTTCTGATAGAGCAACGTCAAGGAGATGTCACCCTTCCATTCTTGCAACAGGCGAAGAATCCAATTCTGCACTAAGATAGTGTCACGAATGGATAGCTCGCATAGGCGTCCAACAGCTTCACTCTTTTCGGCTTTGAGGTCCGTGATTGCTTTGTCAATCTCGTCCACAACGTTGTCCCTGAGGTGTAAACTGGCACGACTGCTGGGGTTGATCATCTGCTTCCATGATGGATTCAATACCTGCAAATGTAAGCTAACGTCGCGCGGATTGGTGAAATACAGTCCCTATCGCAAAGTGCAAAAGATTCATTAGCTCGCAACTTGCTGCAGGAACCGTCAGAGTCAAGCATACCTCGACGAGTTCTCGACGGACTTCGCGATGGTACGTGAAAAAGTCGGGCACCGATACGAGCTGCCCATCTGCCGACAACAACGAATCTAATATCAGCACTAATGCGCGCTGTTGATTCGCTGAAGCCTCGGTTAGGCGTGTCAGGATCCCGACATTGTCAATTGCAGAGCTGAGAGCCGTGCGCGATTTCGTGTTTGCAGCAGAAGCACGTGACATAACCTCCGTATCGATCATCAATGCCACGACATTGTGCACCAACAATGGACTGACCGCCGGCTTGAATTGCTCGCTCTGCCATCGGCGAAGCTGCGCATCAAAGCAGCTTAATAGCGCGAACAACACTGCGTGTAAATAGCGTCCATTGAATGGGACATCGTCCTTGAGCGAAAGCCCAGCAATGCGTGTCGCTTGTTGAAGAAAGCAGTGAGCGGCAGACATTGAGTAAGAGTGTTCAACCATCTCGCAGGTCTGTTTGATAAAGTCGCGACACTCGGTAACGCACGACTCGACACGACACGTTACAATGTGATTCATCACTTGAAGCATAGCATTGCCGAGTTGAGTAGCACCGGAGGTCGAATGACAAGCTCCGCGCAAACAGTGCAAGACGGCAATTCGGCGAGACCATGCCGTTGCTTCGTTGGTAGCACTATCAACGTCTTGCGTTTGTCCTCCACTCTGTCGCATACATGGTCCAATGACGAGCTCCGCTGCCTTTGAGAGTAAATCCACCTTGGAATCTCCTCTAAGCTCAACCTTGGAAGCAGTCTCATGAAGGCGTGGGTAAGCTTTCTTGAAGGCGCTCCAGTCTGACTTTGGCTCAACAGGATCTTCGACTTGTCTACTCTGGCTCATATCGACATCATCATCATCCTCATCAAACGAGAAATTTAGTGGTTCAGTAGACCGATTCAATGAACTGGAGAAAACGCTGAACGATACAAAGCCGCTTGAAAGCAAAGCCTCTTCTTCGGGGGACACCTCTTCAGATGGTCCATTGCCTGCTCGTTGCTTGATCCAATCGTATAGGAAGCGTTCATGCTCAGTCTTCGGGGCTTCCGGAAATATAACGGCAAACGCTGCAGCAGCTTCCTCCGTCGTATCTTTCTTTAAAGCTGTCTGCAATGCAGTGCTTGCGGCCACCTCATTTGATCGAATTGAGTCACAGAGCGCGCGTGCCACAGCAGCTCTGGAGTTGCTGTATAATCCGTTCATTTGCAATAGTTCCCACTGCACCTCGGTGGGTGTGGCTTTTGCAGCGGCTCCCACAAGATGTGTCGAGCTCGCATATTGCACCATTTTCTTGAGCAACTCGGTCGGGTACAATCGACGATCTTTAGTAGCAATGACACCAGTACTCGAAAGAATGGCTGTGCTCGAATCTTTCTTGACCTTCGGGAACAAACACTCGCTCAGTTTCTCGTACGCAACTGATGCTCCTGGTGGAGGACTTGGTGCACATAGCACACGAATGGCCCCATGGATCACGGGCAACGGAAGTTTGATCTCACGAACGGTCGTGGATCCATCGGTCGCGTAAAACACCTTGCAATCCGAAAACCGCATTCGACCAGACCGGTCAGGATCAGGTCGAAGCTGCACGGCGATCACACTCCAAAAAATCTCAGCGAAGATCTCACAAATCTCACGCTGCTGAAGCAAGTGGCGACCGACAAACTCACGCGTGGAAAGCAGACGCCCAAACGTTCCGGCAAGCTGCACCGAGGCATCGGCAGCAGGGCCAGAAAGAGGTACACGAGTTTTTGATGGTGTTCGAGACGTCGACGAAGCACCTTGCGAAGGCTGTGTATCCATAGCGTCCTTCCAAAAAGCGTATAGGGCTTTAATACATGAGCTCAGCGACGTCACCGTGGATTCTCGGTCAAGCAACAACTCTAGTGCACTGAAGGCCTTATCCCGCACTTGGTCGTAGCACGGCAGCTTCAGGAGTCCACCAAGCCACTCGAAGTTCATACTTGCGTGGATATCGTCGAGCGCATTGATGCCTTCCACTAGACGCACTGTCGACGACGCTGTATCGTCCATGGTGACGTCACTTTCACTCTTTGGTGTTGACGCTGCACTGTCGAACTGGTCAGTCGGATCACGGGTAAGATCAAAGAGGATTTGAGATGCCACACGTCGATCGCGAGGTCCTCCCGAGACAAGACTATCCAAGTAGAAGAGAATGATCTTTGTAGCTGTCTCGACTTGAGTGGTGTCCACGAGAAACTCGTGGAGCTTTCTTTGAAGACGAGGGGCAACGAGAGTAAGTCGTCGCGCTTGTTTTGCACCATGAGCCGTTGCACCGGTTGATGAACCACGGCGCGCCAGCAGCAACAATCGGCACAAACATTCCTGTGGGAGATACTGGACAGTATCAAAATCTTCGCACACGATATCTGTGATCCACCACGTTGATTCACTCGACCCACCGTCGGCAATGCCTGCCGCACCACCTGCTACCATCTCCATCAAGAAGTCTTTAGTACGGCTCTGACGAAGGCGAGTTCCAAGGCGAAACTTGCGATTGAGCACCTTGAGATGTTCAATGATCGCCGGAGGAGGCTGTCGGGCGACACCGCGAATCTCATACAGCATCAACGGATCTTCGACGTTGGGAGCGACAGTAACCATCACGTGTTGTTCGTACTCGCGCAGTTGAGCGTTTGCTTGGAGCAAGTCGGTAAAATTCTCGCGATGACCACCAAATAGTTCAGGGTCGGTAACACCACCACTGACACTTGGAAACTCGAAACGGCCAGTGATGAGCATCTGCATAATGGCGCGTACCGTCGGGAAACCACACCAAAGGATGTCGCCAACGGTTGTCGGGTTGAAGCACCCTACGATCTACATGTCACACGCATTAAACGATGTGAGCACGGTTCTTATGGTGGGATATTGCAGCGTCCTTTACGCACCAAGAGGATCGAACAGCAGATCCAAAAACGGCTTGAGTAACAAAACTCGTGCTCCAATTTGTGGCCTTCGTTCCACTGCATACACATACACACATAAGTACAATCAACACGAGTCGCTAACATCATGATTGCAAATCCACTCGACGTACCACTGCGAGACGAAGCAGATCGTCAATGAACACTGTCCCAGTCACCTCGATGCCCAGAACTCCACCGTTCCCGCTATATGTTGAGAGATCTTCTCCGTGTGATACACCCCAAAGTGCTTCACGATGCATATGCCCTTCCGCTGCACGGAACACAACCGCTTCCAGAGTGCGCAAGACCTCGACTCGGTCGACAGCTTCGCACACCGTGAAAAGGCTTGTCAGTAATTCGAGCGTATCAGGATGGAGTGGAATATCTTCTTTTGTGGACAAAAAGCATGTTTTGTCGTGCTCTGTTGGCTGGACGTCGGGTGGAATTTCGAGGAAGAGAAGTCTCTTCACGATGCATTCGTACAACGATTTCTCGAACGATGACTTGCCCGATAAACCAAACTTCTGGAAAATCTCGAGACAAGACACAAGTGCTTGGCGTTGCACATACGCAAGCGTTTGTTGCAGTTCTTCTTTCGCCTTCACAGCGATCCTAACGGCTTTGTTAGCTCCAGCCAAATCGTTTTGACCCGTCGAACTGCCATGCGCCGGTGAAGCAGCCACGGTGCCCGAGGACGCCCCTGGTGCATTGACAGTACCGGCGCTGCCAATGGAGCTCGTAGACGATGGACTTGCCTTCCCGGTCGGTGTGGACTGCGCCTTGTTCTTGCCAAACGCACCACCACCGAGTTTGGGTGTTCGCGCATTCTGGGAACCACTTCCAACGACACTTTGAATTGCACGACGAGGAATTGCTTGAGCATTGCCGAGCTTCGAAGGTCCACCCATTTGATTTCCACTCGCCTCTTGCCGTGGCCCTGTCGAAGCAGAATTCGTTTGTTGAATCTGCAAGCTCTTCACCGCAGCTCCACGCATCGAAACGATGAGCCACACGGTGCCTGTGACAAGTGCCATGTAGTCAAGCAACCGCATGTCGGCATATTTGGCGAGTGCGTCCCAGTGGTCATCATTCCGCAGAATATCAACGCAGAGCGTCTTCATGTCGATGTTGTCGAAACCAAGCTGCTTCACGATCTTGCGAACCATTGTCTTGAGACCCGATGCAAGCTCCGACGAACTGGCAAGATCACGAAACACAAATCCGAGCTCACGACTTGCTGCGACACCTGGGTGTGCAGCTGGCGTAGTGTAGAAAGCTTCCTCGGTAGTGTTTGTTGGACCAGTGGAGCGAGATGACCGGAAAATTTGATGGAGCATTTTCATGTTGTCAACATCTTTGCCCATATTGTTGGGTCGCTCGCGTGTAATTAGTAGATTCAAAGCCAGACGCAAGTACCCGTCATGTTGTCGAACAAGTTGCGTGATCGTCTCGACTTTAACCTGGAACATCGTTGGCTTAAGTTTGAGTTTCAAGAGGAGATCAACCGTACGAAGATCATGTGCTTCCATCGTGGTACATGCCTTCACAAGAAAAAAACGGAAGTTAGCACAGTGAATTGAACATCGACGGCACCGAACTCAACTTACAGCGACCACTTTCGTCAGTAGCTCCTTGGCTGGTCCCTTCATAGACGGATTTTGAAGCCATGTATCCAAGTTCTCCGCTGCAATGACGCGCGCTTCGGAAATCGATACAAAATCGATCAGTGCTAGTGCCATTGGCCGCATCAGTTTCGTCATCGATGAGCGCTCTTTCTCCAACTCATTCAATCGTAGCCGAATGTGCTTCATCGCAAGTTCGCGCAGTTCGGCCGAGTCTTTTCCTTCAATCGTACGCTGCTGTACTAATGACGATGCTTCGGCAGTCTCTACGACCCCTATCGTCGTTTTCACGTTCTGCACAAACATGCGACTGAATTCGTGGTCAACCCAGACACGACCATGCAGCGAGTCGTCGAGAAATACTTTGAAGCTGTCTTCTGGCCATGACGGTGAGTCCTATGGATAAGAAAACAGCACATTAGTCGCGTCGGCTGACAGGACGCAATCAAAGAACCAACCTTCAATATGAACAGCAAGACGTTGGCAATAACCACGGGGAGAGGCATCTCTGCCCCAGCGTCCATGGCAGATAGTGCACCAGCCATCGAGGCACTTGAGTTTGTTTTCTTGAGCATGCTGTGTGTTTCGTTCGTCTGATCCTTTCCAGATGTGCCGTAGTGCTTGGATCGAAGGAGACGTAAGAGATACTTGAGTACCGAGGGTTGCATGAAGCGACTGGGATTCTCTTTCACGGCACTAAGAAGAGAGACCGAGAAGAGTCGGTTCGGCGACTTGTTATCTTTAATCAAACTGGAGCATGCGAACGCAATAACCTGCACATGGAGGAGGTAAGTACCCTGCATCCAGTTAATCTACTCATCGACGTACCTCCAATAGTTCTTGCTCTGTCGATGCACCGCGCAGTCTATCACGAAGGTTTTGAAATGGTACCGAATCCACATCGGATCCGCGAGTGTCACCTTTGACAAGTGTCGAACTCACCAACGCCTCGATGGCAACACCACCACGACGCACAGGCGACGCGCTTGGCGTTGCCATTGGTGTTCCTTCACTCTTCGTTTCTTCCGTATCGTCGTTATCCACTTCCATTGGTGTTGCCGTTGCAGATGATAGGGTTCCTGCATCGTCGCCGCCACCACGTTCTTCATCTTCGTCCTCTGCACTTGGTGGGTCGCTGTCGACGATTCGACTGCGTGCTTTCGTCTTGGCGCTCTTTGTGTTCTTGCCACTATCACCTGAGCGTTGACTATCTTTTTCCTCTTCCTCCCCTTCGTCTTCTTCATCGTCCACAGTATTGCGACGTGCGTTTCGTCGTGGCGTCGGACGTTCGTTACGTTGTGGCTGTTTCTTCGTAGCACTGGCTGCCGCACCACGACGCGTCACTCGCTTTTCACTTTCTCCACCGCTCTTCTCATCGTCGTCTCCCTCCTCTTCCCCACCATTCTTGGTGCTGTTGGTCTCGTCCTCGTCGTCTATTTGCTCTTCAGCACCACCGCGTCGTCGTCGACCACGGGTCGGTTTCTTAGGTGTTGCATTCTTGATACGGTCACTTGTGCGACGACGTTGACCTTGATTGGCTTCCTCTTCTTCTTCTTCCTCGTCCTCGTCACCTTCATCCGCCTCTTCCTCTTCCTCTTCGTCGTCTTCCTCTTCTTCTTCTTCTTCTTCCTCCTCCTCTTCTTCCTCCTCCCCTCCGCTCATGTGCTCCTCCTCCTCCTCCTCTGACTCGTCCTCGTCTTGCACGACGTTCTTTCGGCGTAACACGCGCCGTTCCGAGCCCGATGCCGCGCGCGTCCGCTTCATTGTTTGCCCACAAATCCAATTCTCTTGAGGAGCTCAAGTATTCGTTCTACTAAGTACGATACGAAAGTAGTACTTCTTCAAAGTACGAAAATACCTGCTGGTCAAAGTCTTCGTGTTTCGATCTGTCGTGAGTATTAGTCCTCTCATGGAGATGGCCTCGTTTGGTGCCCACACTCCGGCGTTTCCCTTTAACTCATCAACAAACGAAGCCCAACAAGCAGTGCTATCGAATGGTACATCGCTTGCATCAGGAAGTACAGCCAATCGAATGCTATGGCCTTCGACAAACACTGGTAGCTTCTCGCGCATGGCGTTGAATCATCCAACCAATTCACCCGTCAAAATCGTGTGTTGATGTGACTGGAACCCAAATGCCATGAAACTGAGCACTGACGCTTCGTATACCATTAGATTCGACAACCTCACGTGTACGTTGCGACCCATGACACGATGCCACCGCCTCAACAAGGTACCATGCGTAGATTATGATGAAAACCATAGAATCGCTCACGCATACATTCATAGTCATCCGAACACTTCCAACACACGATATACTACGTCAACTCTATCAACACACGGATCGAAAGGTGAGTTGGATTGGACAACTCGTGACTCAAGAGACTGAAAATGGTATTTCAGATGACAGGAAAACGTGACTCGGCCAACTCTGAGCCAGATTCATCGTTATCTGAAGAATCACGACCCGCGAAGACGCCACGGGCACACTAAATCATCATGGTTTTGCTCCCTAAGAAGCCAACACTATCTAATTATTATCCAGCAACGCCTTTCAACATCCACACCATTTCACTGTGGCCCAAAGTCTGCTCATCCTTCGTCGTCCAGTCCAGCAAGAGACGTTTCTAAAGCATTTGGGGACAACAACGTGTCGGTCCAGCTCAGCAATTGATTGACTTCGTCTTCGTCCAGCGAGTCGTCCGGATTCGGCTCCTCACGGGGTGAAGGAACCTCTGGACCCTCGAATTCTAAGCTGGAAGCCATTGCGCTAGGAGTAAGGGGTGGCAGTCGTATTGAGTCGGTTTGTGGTGTAGCCGGTAGTAGATTCGTAGTCGTTTGAGGTGTTGGGGTGCTGAGCGGAGGCAGTCGCGTCGACAGTTCTTCTTGCCCGTTTCGTTCAAGTGCTTCGGTGCCCACCGCCGCTGGTACCGTTTGCTCTTGCTGTGCCTTCATCCACGTCGCAAATAGCTTTCGACGCCGTGCAACGTCATCGAGTGCAGTCGTATGTCCATCTTTTTTTTTCTTGGGCTTCTTGGAGCTCGGCTGCCTTGTGAGTAAACGACGTGGTTTCGTGGATCCGGTTTCGTCCTCGTGAGTTTCTTGGTTACTGGGTCCCTCCCGGGACTTTGTTGTGCCAGCACGATCTAGATGCCTTGTTGTTGAGGACGCCGTGGAGACAGCAGTTGACGGGCGTGTCGATGTGTGACTGTGCGGTGTGGCCGGCGGTCGTCTCCCCTTCCGCGTCCCCATAGTGGTCATCGTGTCTGTCGTATCCGTCGCCTTCTTGGCCATGAGAAGTGCCGGCAATTTGGCCATCAGTGGCTGCATTAATTCTCGTATCCTACAATGACCAGATGAGTAGTGCCCTGGTATCAAGACGACGCTAACCCATGACGTACCGCGTGTCATCACCATCGGACAGTTGGGCTCGGATATTCACTTCCCACTCTTGACGAATCCGCTGAATCGCATCGTCCTGGATCTTCGCGAGACGATATTCTTGCCATGGTCCAATGTACATCGTGCGGCGTCTTCTCACACCACCGTCTCGTCGACTTCCACGGCCAAACGCCGTTGGACTCGCTATTCTTGGGATAAAGGAAATGTAGCCATGTTGTCACACGTCACAGAAAGTTTCACGCCATTAAACCTATACATAAAACCTATTTATAGCTAGGTTTGAACGGAGAGCTCCATTCCCACAATCCAGTGTTTGAATGGAACATGGGCCTCGACACCGTGCGGGCCTCGCTTGCTCTGGCCGTTTCTACACTGTTTACGGATCCATCGATCGACGCAGAAACATGCGGAAGCTGTGGTGGTCCACTGGTACTGTCTGCGACGTGGCGCGCACTGCGGGATTTTCCTATATGCACGCGGTTTGTCATTAGTGAGTGGTGTCGACTTGCGTCCGTCCCATCAAATGGCAAGCGAAAGCACGCAAGCATGTTACGACGCATTTCCAGCCTTACACGGCTCTGTGTGGCGCTCTACCAATGCGGATTGCTTGCAACTTCCAACCACGACGACAGCGAATTGGTGACGATGCTGGTCCATGCGATGGATATGGACACGTCCGTCGACCGTACAGTGCTTGGCCAGGTACTGCAACAGCGAACACTGGCACGAGGTGTGCGCTTGCGCTTATTTCAGTGGGTGCTTGGTATGCCATCGCCACAAAGTAACTGGCAATGGGTCGGGGAAGTGGCACGTGCACTGCAGGAAGAACTGCGCGAAGCGTCGATTGCACGCGTACGTCCGACGGAAGCCAGCACAACCAAGTCGAGGAAGCGAGGACGTGGCGCAATGGGGACACTGAACAAAGGAGGGAAAAGCGCAGCGTGTGAACGGTGTGCAGTTCGGAACAGTCAAAATGCCGATCGAACTTCCTTACTCGAGTCGTTGGCAAAGTGGAAGCGAGGCAGTGTTGACCAAGAAGTGGTGGAAGTTATCGAAGGTCTGATTCACGTGCTCAATGCTCCAGACGTTGTCCAACTATTTGAGACGAATGAAACTCGTCCCATACGTATCTCACGATCGCGACCAAGCCGAGCACAGTCCAACCAGAGTATCCGATGGGACGAGTGTGACCGAGTTGTCCAGACGCTGTGTATGGACGCACAAATGCCCATGTGGAAGCTTGCTTGGACACGTGAACGTCGTCGCACATGTGATGCATCGCTGATGGGAACGTTGGACGAGCTCATCCAAGTATGCATGGTCGCCGATCAGTTTGCATATGCGACAAAATCCTCGGAAAACAAATTTCCATCGCTCGGCTTCTTGGTAGTACGCAAGATGGCGTTCCAGACGATCCAATGTCTGCAGTTAATCGTTACCATTGCGAGGGCTATCACCATTGTTGCCCAACGACAAGCATCATCAATGACCACACTCACATCGAACGCCGTTCTGCCAACTCGCCACCAGTTCGTCAGCTATCTGCAATATTTACTCAACCACGACGACATTGACCCCTGTTTAGACATGAAACAACCTACCGCACTGTCTTCAAGAAGAAGGGTCCATGAACAGATCAAGAACGAGCGCAACGAAAGTCCGCAAGGCTCAACAAGTGATTTGTTCAAGTGCGTGGAACTCGTCTACACCATTGTCATTGAGAGCGGAAAAGCGAGTGACGACTATCGGCGCGTTCTGTTTGCTCTGTGGTTTCAACTTGTGTACAGACTGTCGTCGGATGACTCTGTAGGAGCGCGATGGTCGTTGTTTCTTGACGCTGTCGCCCAGTGCTGTGAAGAGCTCCATACGTCATCGCGAAAACACTCGAAAGTGTTTGAAGACTTTGTCGTGGACGTCTTGGTCGGTATTGTTGTTTCTGGTGGCACACAGATTCGCGCCCCTGACGGTTGCTATGTGGGCTCCATTGACATCCCTCTCGACGAAACCAGTCAAAGTATGCTCCAGGCTTTACTGGGTTTGATTATCAACACATCCCAAACTCCTCGGTTGCTGGCTGCTTTGATTACTCGGCTTCTCATGGTCGTCACACGACGTGAAGAAGCCCAGAGTTCCCGACTTCTTCACGGATCAGGATTCCCACATCTTATGTTCCAACTGCTGGAATCGTATGTGAGTAGCTCCAGAGATTCACAAGCATCCTCTCTGTCTACCGTGGTGGGGATTGTTCAGGCCCAGACTCGAACTCGTCGGGAGAGCCGGAAGCTCTCACGCGTTCTTGCTGGGTTTCTTCACGAATGGGATAGCTACTGCAAGCGCCATAGCGTAGATATCGCTCGAACGAAACCTCTTCAGAGCGAGTCACAGGAAGGAGAGACAATTGGACTCGTCATAGCACGAGAGCAAGGTATTTGGCACGATCTCGTTCGTTTCTATGCGTCGGATACGACAAACTACATCGAACGCGAGACCCCCGAGTTTCTAGGCTTCGTATTAGGATTGCTTCGAAGCATTCAGCCAGACATGTGCCCCGCGGAGCTCGAAGGCAGCCTGTTCAACATTGTCACCAGGTTCAGCAATACGATCACTCAGACTGCATCACGGAGCGACCCAGAATTCATTCACCATTCGAACGAGACGATTCGTCGGTTCATCCACACGTTCGAATTATCTACAGATGGTGCAGACTGCCACAGGCTCGTCGAGATGTTACGACACGAGGGCAGACTCGAAGATTTGGCGCTCAACTTAAAGCGCTGGCTTGGTGTACTGCTGATAAGGGACAACACGTTGCCGACTGAAACTGCAACCAAGCTCGTGAAGCTTGCAAACCGCCTAGTTTATTGGTGCCCAACCGAGCTCCATGCTGTGAAAAGGCTGCTTGTTCCCGTCGACACGACGTTACTCACAAGCTTGCAGATCTTCTCCACGGCTCAGTCGACCCAAATATCGGTTGTCAGACTCACGGTGATGGTTCGAGCGTACCTCTCGACAACCACGGTTCCTGATCTCGTCGCTCTAACGGCAGCCCTGGTCGAGGCTACATTGGTATCCAGTACATCATCGGCTCGCGACGGTCTTTCGAAACTCATGCATGCGTTCGATGCGTTTCTGGTCGTCGAGGTGGTCGTTGAACAGCTCCATGATGCTTTGATGCTCGTGGGCGACCGTACCCAAGCAAGAACTATTCGAAATGCGCTCGCCATCATTAACCCCACGACCTGGATCGTTCACCAAGGGATGATTGGTTTCTCGAATGATGTCTTCTCAGTGCGTTCCGCTGAAAGGTGGCTAGCAACACTAGTGCTCACGGTGTTGGGTCCTGAATCGACTGCCAAGTCGTGTGAAAAAGCAGTAGAGGCATTGCTTTCGTGCCTGGAATCACTCCTCGGGCATCACGATCAGCTTCAAGAGAGTGGAATGAGGAAGATGAGCCATGCCTGTGCGCTAAATGCTCTTCTCTCCACCTTTGAGCTGGCCATTGCTTACTCTGATAAGTATTGCTCCGTGATACAGCGAGTTCAGAGTATCCATCAGCAACTCGAGCCCGATCTGAAGGTGACTGCTCATACGCACGCTGTGCAAGTTATGGGGTCAGATAACAAAGAACATTTACTATTGATGCTCATACAAAAGAAGGTCGACCGCTCGTCGCGCATCGATCATCAGGACGAACTGTTGCATGCCAGTCGTACGGTTCGTGTCATTCGTGGCACCATCATCAACCCAAATGACCCAAAGCAGACAGGGGAATGGTCAAGACCCATTGACATGGCTACGATGAAATCCATTGCGTTTGGGAAGGAAACCGTCAGTACCCACACGACTCGATTGTATTTGACATTTGGATCATGGGTCAAGGGTGCTTTCACGATTCAGCAGCAGCTCCCACGAGAATCAACAAGTGCCGACTCGACCAAAACGTGGGAGACTCTGTTCACCGAGATGATTCTCCAATTCTACCTACCGGTTGAGTTTTACGGTGACATGGAAAACCTACTGATCGAGTGGATATCAACATGGAGTAACCAATGTCAAACACTGGGACGAGCCATCGATTTGCCGCCATTCCAACGCTCCATCATGCTACAACTCCTCGTGACCAGCAACCCATGGCACCTTCTTATCCACAGTGCTGGCATGTTGATTGGTGACAATATCCCGCCCGTTATTGGTCGATTGATTATGAACCACTTTGTCAGCACACTCGACCTTGTAGTGCTCTGCTCAATGCGCCCACTCACGTACGAAACGATCACTGCAATGGCTGAGGACATCTCGTCGTTATTGGAACGGTTGTTGCACCAGTGCGATCCGACCGAAACGTTGGTGCACCGGCTTGCAACAGTAGCACCTGCTATCGAGGCATTTGTCAGTGTCAGTCTCCACGTTGCTTCTCGTACGCCTCGCTCACCTCTCCTGGATGTTGTCAAGCGCGTCGGTGTACTTGTACGACAGCTCACTCACTCAGAAGTGCACTCGGTGTGGTGGCACGAGCTGCTGATGCTTTATAAACGTCGATACGCCCACATCAATCGTAATGAAGCATCACGAATTTTTGGGGAATTAGAAGCAAACGCGTACCAAGACAACACCGCCGACACCGCATAACTTTTCAAGCAACGCGAAAATACAATCGTTATTCTACTACAAGAGCTGCTTCGACTGACGCTCTATAGTCGAAAGAGGAAGATTCAAGATCGCCATCGTCACAATTGGTGTCCTTTTCTTCTTCAAGATTGTGGTCATCATTTCCTTCAGGACCAAGTGCCATAGCCGCGAGATCCAGTTGCAAGAGTTTGACTGAAAGGCTCCGTTGTGAATCCGTCGACGACCAGTAGCTGTTCCGTTGGTTTGAGATAAACTCAAAGTCGTGGACAATACCATCCATGGTATTGGCAGCGATCATGGCTTCCTCGGGTGTAACGGCTAGACAGCAGGTTGAGTCAGTTCGCTTGGGTGATCGAGTCTTTGAGTTGTGACGAGATCGCACTGGCGACAGTTTCTCTGGACTGTTGCTTAGCCCGAGTGGTGGTACCCACACCTCGTCGAGGGCGACCGGCACTGCCGCTGTGCGCACTGGGGGGTGCTCACGCGACGGATTTCTAATTCTTGCTTGGATGGATTCCTCTCGAGCTTTGCTGTGCCCGCTGTCGCTTTCGCCAGCAAAGGACACTTCGCTTTGTGATTGTCCGTCCTCACTAAGCTGTGCAAATGACGGTAAATGTGCGGTATCACCGGTACTCGACGCGGAAGACAGCGAGTATGGTCGTGAACGTCGTTTTGGAGAACCAAGAGCGCGATGGAACGGTACTTCGTCGTCAAATTCACACAAGTCTGCCTCAGTGAAATGCTTTTCCTGCAACGAGTGGACCATCGTAGGGATGATTGGTGGTGGCTGGTGACGGATCACTTTCAAAGAACAAGCGTCAATCAAGCACACACGAATGATAATCACTACATTTACGTACGGGACCACACAAGACCTTGGAAGAACGGATGCGACTTGATAAGAAGCGGGTTCTGAAGCCGTTTTGTCATGTCTTTGGTCAGCAGTCGCTCGAGGAGATCCTTGCACTCGGGGCTAATGGGCACATCAGGTGGAAACTCGATCTCACCGCAAATGTCAAAGATATTCTCCAGCGTTTGGATCTGGGTCTGTCCCTTGAACGGAGTTACACCAACGATCATTTCGTACAACAAGATACCAAATGCCCACCAGTCGACTGAGCCTACATAGCCTTCTTCTGCAATGATCTCCGGCGCAACGTACTCGTGCGTACCCACAAACGATGTCCGTTTCTCGCCCAAGTTGATGTGAGACTCAGTGTCCAAATGGGGATACGCATCGCGTGGAATGGAGACACAAGGACACGAGAAGCGACGTTTGGAGACGATGGTTTTCGTTGGTGGATTCGCCACATCGACAACATGGAAAACTGTGGGACGTCGTTTCCGCATGCGTGACCAGACCATGGGATCGGTTGTGCTAATTGTCGGAGAGAGAGCCACAAAAGGTTGTTTTTTGTCAAGCAGCGTACTGTACGTGCGATCGTTAATCGATGGACTCTGGACGGTGGGTTTAACCTCGTGGGCCAAGTCAAAGTCCGACAACATAACATGGCCGCTCTCATGGACAAGAATATTCTCAGGCTTGAGATCACGGTAGATAATACCGATCAAATGGAGGTATTCGAGAGCAAGGAGTACTTCAGCCGCATAGAACTTGGCATGGGCCTCACACAATCGGTGATCTTCTTGACGACGAAGAAATGAAAACAGTTCACCACCTGCACAGTACTACACATCATCGAAGTGTCAGTACTACAAGAATCATGAACATGCCGACGGTACAGTACCTGCATCACAAGGTAGAAGAAGTCGGCGGTTTGGAAACAATAGTGAAGCGTGACCACGAATGGATGATTGGCAACCGAGAGGATTTGTCGTTCCGTGAGGACGCGTTGGACCTGAGAGGACATCTCCACGTGAGCAAGTGTACTAGGGCGGCATCAACCAACGGACATACTCGATTACGTCGCACAAGTTCACTTTTCTTGACAACTTTCATGGCAAAATACTCTTCCGGTCCAAGTCCCTATGCAGAAGGAACGGGATCAGTGTTGACACGGACGAGACCAAGACAAAGAGCCCAAGACGCACGACACTACGGACGAGATACACACGTCCTGTCGACCCAACACCCAGTACACGAAGCTTCTCAAAGTTGTGTGGTCCGACGCGGGGAATGGAGGGAATTGGTTGAACAAGAATGTCGCTTTCCTCGTGCGCTAGACTCGACGATCTTTCTAGCGTAGGGACTGGATCCCGAAGCTCCACGTCAGTCAGGTCCACAACATCGTCCACAGCAATCGACGAGAAGCTCGAGACTTTGCTACGATATTTCATAGGCGAACGGCGCTGATACTCGGTGGTCGTAGTGATCGACATGAAAGATTGGAAATGGCCTCGCTCGTTGCAATTACTATCCTGCTATCCCGATGCGAGGACGCACAGAGGGATATGTAATCTATCTTTACTCGACATCGATCAGGTTCGTGGGAACAAGCAATGTGCTCTGAATAGATTATACCACGTTGCAGCAAGTGGCTTTGGGTTCTTGCCTCGATCGTGAATTCAAAAAAGCACACAGAGCCACATCAACGCAAGTGAACACTTGTATTTCTTTCATAGAATCGTCGCGTGGACCAATCGATGTAGTATTATTTCAGCCTCTACTGATGTTGCTCTGTAACTTGTTGTTGCTGTTGTTCTAGTTCCCGTTGCTTCATTCGATCGCGTTTGATGTCGCGAATCACACCTGCCCGCATGACCTAGAGGGATCCATATGCAGCCATGAATCTCTTCGTTACCAACCGCTAGAAATCGTCAGTTTCAAGCCTACCTGCTTCTCAGTGCGTTGTTGGTGGTGTGCATAGTACACGGCGTATCCAGCGCCACTAAGGATCGTAACAAACACAGCCAATGGCGCACGCGACGCGAGGGATCGAGTCATAATTCGTGTCTGTGGTGAAAATGGGATCAAGAATGATGGACGACTCGATTCCTACTAAGTACGATTTTGGAGACCATCTATTGGTTGAAATTATCTATATGCAATGTATTTCAGCCAATCCAGTGGATTTGTAGCTCTTCAAACCGTCCACGAAACGACACCAACGATCATTTCATCAATTCGTTCGTGATGATGGACAAGGACGATGTTCATCTAGAATCCGTTGCTGTCCAACGCAAACCCCCCCATCACAGGCTCATGATGCTACCATCGGCGCTCGACAAGATATCATCACGGTCGGTAGGGCAACGCAAATCGTCGGTTTCGGTGCGCCGATTGGGAACAACATCCTCACCCCACCGACGCCCATCGACAGCACTCTCGACGCATAGTCGTATCCATCAAGCACTGCAACGCAGTGAAAGTGAATTTGTGTTTTCGTCGAAAGAAGCGACGGTCGATGGCATGCTCTACTCGTCGCGATTTGAGCATACCCCAGCACGGATACAACTGCCTCCGAACAACATTAAGTCGATGAAACGAGACCCTCAAATCCACTCGACAAGTTCACCCAAAGCGCCTACAGCCATGCAACCAGGTCTGTCGGTACACGTGAATGATCCTACGACGCCTTCGGAGACGACAGTCGCTTTGAAAAAACACCCCAAACACCGACCTGCTTCCTCTTCCTACCTCCACCAACGACATAATCTTGACCAACGTACACCAGCTGTCGCCGCGCGCGATGGCCCAACAGAAGTCAACGCCACGCCAACAGCAGCAATGTCAATCGTTCGACATGATGATGTCGCGTACATCCAGCGAAAACGGCGATGTGCTCGAACCTTTGAAGAAATGATCTTTGCACGGATACAAGCGCTACCCAACAAAATACCTCACGAGACCGATCCATCGCAGACGAACAATCAAGCTCATGAAGACGGTAGCGCAGATCGTGGAGGGCTCGAAAAGTTATTGGGGAATGGAATTATTCAGTCGATTGTTGCACTGAGCACCCTCTCGGACCAAGCGACACAGGCACATTGTTGTCGCTCGTTCTACTATCTTTCTCAAGTTCACAGTGCTCGCAAACCAATGGTCACGCATGGTGTGATCACGTCCATCAAGCTGCTGGCTCGCAGTGCTACCGCCAAGGCGCGTCAAGACCTTGCAGCGACGCTGTGTCATTTGTGTGAAGAACCTCATTTGATCGAGGCGTTGATGTTCGAGGGTATTGATCGCTGTCTCGTACGACTCTTTGCAACCACACACCCCGAAACCAAACGTATTTGTGCACTAACAGTCTTCAATATCTCCTCCGATGCCAATAAGATCAAGCATTTCGTGGAGCCCTTCGCCCAATTATTATTTTCATCGACAAAAAGTAGCTATGGCCACACGGCCGCTTCCAGCTACCTCATGAAAGCCATCTATAATGTCGCACGGCTCCCAATGTTTCATGCCTCGCTACTGGGCGAGAATATTCCTCGCTTTCTAGCTGCACAAATTCCTCACGTTGCACACAATATTCAGATCCTGGCACTCCAAGCACTTGTTTCACTCTGTGATGTCAAAGCCAATCGCTTACAAATTCTCTCCCAAGCCTTTTGCAAGTTATTAGCCACGATGCTGACAGTGGCGAATCATGAAGTCCAAGAAATGGCGCTCTTGGCCGTGCTTCTCCTTTCTCAAGACGATGGTAGTCGCATCAAGTTGTGCAATTGGATTCCTGTTGCAAGTCTCCTCCACACGGCCACCACCCGACTGGAGAATCCAGTCGCGAACGCCGGAACACCGTCTCTTGTGTTTCTTGACTCGTGCATTTTACGAAACCTCTGTGATAGCGTCCTTACACACCATGAATTGCTCGAAGAACGTGCCATGCCATTGTTGTTGGCCATGAGTCGCGTGACCGACCACGAGATTAAATCGAATGCCGTGTGTGCATTGGTCTCAATCATTGCCAGTTCTCCCGAGGAATCTGCCGACTTTGTTGTCGACATGTTGGACGAACTCATCACACTCACACGATCGTCTCAACCACGGATTTGTGGCTTTGCCATTGGTGCCGTCTACAACATTGCCTGTAACGATGACTGCCTCCCATTGCTCGTACGATCGTCTGATTTGGTCGACTGTCTATTTGAACTCGCACGAGATGCCACACAATCCAACGTCGCCGATCTCACGGCCGCAGTGATCTACCGATTGCTCATGCAACATGCCACGAGTGGGGACGACATCATGAGACATCAAGAGTCGATCAATAATATCCCTTCCCTCTTACTAACGCATGGTTTCTTACCCGTGCTTGTGCGACTCTTACGAACATTTCCAACGGCACAATCGTTTACCGTCCAGGCCCTCTACTTATTGGCCCACAATGACCATGGCAAGGTCTTTCCCCATGGAACGGACGATATTTGGGACCTTGTGTGTGCGTTGAACCATGAGGAAGAGACCACATCGTCACCGTCCACCGCCAGTGATCTCATCGCTGCTCGAAGTGCAGTGACACTGATCGCGGTACTTGCGAACGAGCGTGTGAACCATCGTATCCTCGTTCGAAACGGTATGGTCTTTCGATTTCTCAAACGATTGCGACGTGTCACCCGTTCCACCACACGGGACTCGTCTTGTTCGTCTGATCTCGATGATGAGACCTTGGTGATGAATACCGTGTTTGTGTATTATTCGCTCGCCGTGTCGCAAGAAGGATGTGAACAACTCGTACGCGAACAAGGAATTGAAGAACTCATTCACCTCGCCCGTACGGCTAAACTCGAGAGCAGTGAACAGACCCATCGTGTGAAAGAATTATTCATGCTGACAATGTGTCGTGTGTCGTCGTTTATGGGACTGGAAGTCAAACTCATTGAACATGGAGCAATCGATGCCATCATGGTCCTGGCACTCGTGTCGTCAGCCGATAGCGTCGTGATCAAAGCATTGTGTATCAAGACGCTTGCCAATTGTCTTGTTGCCAAAGTTTGTGCACGACCACTGATCGAACATGGAGTGATCTGGGCCTTGGCATCGCTCGCTGGTGTTGATTCATCCGATACACGAGCAGCGTGTGCTGTGTCATTGTGTAACCTTGCGACCGTACCCTTTATGCTGGCGCGGTTTCTTGATGCTGGTGCCCCCCGTGCGCTCGTATCGATGCTACAAAAGTGTCACCAGGAACCGACGACTGCGTTGGTTGTGGTCAAAGCCATTGGCAATCTCGTCGCCAACGAAAAGATTTGCTTGGCCTTGGTCAACGAAGAGATTGAAAAACACTTGAGTGTGTACTTTGCAAGTCCGACAAGCTCCAACGAAATGCGACAGCTTGCTGCGATGGTGTTGTTACGCGTGACAAGTGCCAACGATGCGGTGATTTCACTGGATCATTTGAAGCACGGAGTGTTTGTATGGATGGAACAGATTATTACCATGGAAGACGAGACGCTCGTGAAAAACTGTATGCTCACCGTCCATGATCTCACGTGTTCCACGACCATTGACGTGGCCGAACTGGATGTGGATCACATTTTACGGATTGTGGTTCAAGTCGTTGAGCGTCATGCACACAGTGGGGACGTCCTCACGATGTGCCTTTGGATTCTCTACAATCTCTCGTGCCAGCTTGGCGTCCTTCCAGATCTTGTTCGTCCCGAGATCCTGGCATTCCTTCACCAAAAAGTTCCAAACGTGACGCTGCCGTTTCCACTCCCAAATGCCCCTGTCCTCACAACCTCGGGGTCCACACAAACGTTGCTCACTGGTGCTATCGCCCAGACCACTGTTCCTGCAACACAGCCTCTCGACGCGAAGCTTTGCGCCTACATTGTGCACAACATTAGTTGCGCACGGGATGATACTCGTCGTCCTGGCGTGCTGGCCTCCGTCGTGAACGCTCGGTGTGTTGCCATCCTCAGTGATTTGTACTTGCAGCGGGATGATCTCAAAGAAACGTGTGCCGTGGCGACGTGTAATCTCGCCGTGGGTCGTGTCAATACGACACGCGTCGTGGAAGACCGTGCAGGTGACCTCGTGATTCATTTTGTGTTTAGTTCCCTTTTTCATCGATGTCATTATCGTCTCGTGTCGATTGCCTTGCGCAAGATGGTCAATGCACCTGGGAATCAGTCAGTCTTACTCCATCGTGGCGTCGTACGGGCCATCGTTCGCGTGCTTACGTTGGTCTTGGACAGCGGTTGTGCCGATGTCGAGACGACGAGGAACCTCATGGCATCGTTGAGTGTCCTGGCCAAAGGCACAAGTTACGTCTCTCGACTCTTACAGGATGGTGCGTTGCCCATTGTGATTGCTGTGAGTGAAAGCAAAGGTGTGAGTGGAACGAGCAGTGTCATGGGCATGGAGATCTTGGGGTATTGCTTTGAAATCCTCTCGGAATTGGGTAGTGTCGACTTTGAAGCATTTCTCAAGACTGAAAGAACCAGTGATGACGAAATCAATGTGATTAACACGCTCACCCGACTATCAGAATTGCATCAATGGTCCAATCCAACGGCTAGCACAAGTGTCTCTTGTTATTACGAACGTGGAGAAAGTTCCACGCATGCCCTCGCTTTTGCACAAGTACTCACCATCATGAAAAAGACCACATCCTCAACAAATTCGGTGAAAAAGAATCTGGAATTGCAAGTCACGTTTCACGTCCCCGCACGCAAGTGGGTCCCTGAGGTCATGGCGACACTACGAGAGCCACCATCTCTCGAGTGTACCGAGATTCCACTGACTGAAGGATCTCAAGCCATGCCTGATGAAATCAAGCAGCGAATCAAAGGACTCCCTGCGCTCGGAAAAGAACCTCTTGTACGGGACGAGCACATGGAGACGGAGACTGTAAGCCAAAGCGTCTCCATCGCATCGCTATCGACAGAGCCAGAGGAATCGAATGAGGTCCATACCGATACGACTGAGGTGGTTGCACCTTTGACAGCTCAACGGACGACTACCAAAAAGCAATTGCTACGGGCTCATGCTGGTCGAAATCTTTCATTGGCGCCGTCGACCATGCTGTTGTTATGAACGGCGCACGTCACAGATTTTGAGCCATATCTGATACCTCACAGCCAGTCCAAGGAGTCAGTGAGCTAATGACCAGTTTCAATAGAAGACTAATGGGTTCCATAAATTACAAGACTAGATCGTCTGATCGGAATCATCGGCTGTCGAGGAGGCACAAACAGTCATAAAGTTACTGGATTGTGGCAGCCAAAGCCACTAGAATGGATCAACTACCCATCAACTTCCTGGAATTCACAACCATGCATTGATGTGTCAATCTTTTCAATCAATAATCACTATCCCCCCAAAAATCACGATCGGCTATATTGGTAATATTTTCCAACTGTGCCAGCTGGCTTGTTTTCGTCGCAGGTGGGTTCTTGTTTATTCATTGTGACAGGATCGACTAGTATACACTCCACTATACAATACCTCTGAAACAACATACACCAACCCACTGGGTGTGATCACATTCGACAGGGAGCTCCCCATTCCACCTGGTGGTGTTGCTAGTATTCGGCCATCTTCGCTGCTGCTGTGTGGCGTCGTCCTCTTTCTCTTCTCTTCCGCGTGTCGTCGTGTTCTCTTTGCTCGCTCTCGCTCTCCACTGCGTCTTTCGCGTACAGAGTGGCTCGGACGATCATGTCGGCCATCGACATGGCCATCGCCTCCCTCGTGGTCATGATCTTACTACTAAATGTCGACGCGCAGGATGTTCCCATGCAGTTACGACATGATGCGTTGTCCCATCGACGTCTTTCATCTCCTTCGGAAGGCTACAACTTTATGTTTTACTTTGTGATTGGGGCCATGATGTTGACCTGCTTGATTTACAATATTTTTTTCAAGCATAAAATGGAAGTTGGGTTTTTGCGTCATAATGCATTACCCGAAACCATGTTACGACAAGATGTGATTGCCAGTGATTTGGAAATGACACGATTATGGGAATGTGAAGTGTGTAATTTCAAGAGTTATGATGCACATCAAACGTGTATGCTGTGTGGCACCGAACGATGTACGTACAAAGCCATTTCTTGATAATGGGGAGATGGAAATTGATGGTTTTGTTGGGTATAGCCTTCCGGTTTGTAGACAAAATTGCAAGTGACGATGGACATGATGCAACGCTTACGTCCCATGCATCCTCCAAGTATATACTCTACGAAGGTACGCCCAAATCAGTAGCCAAGGCGGCGACCACTGCGGCCGTGGTTGAGAAACGTGGCATGGGGCATAAAGTGAGTCGGGAAGCCGTCAAACTCAAGCTCACAGCATTGAATTTACGCCAACAATCGGCTCGTCGACGTCATGATTGGATTCGTAAACGGAACGAGGATGGCCAACTCGTATGGGTTCGACAAAAGAACACACTGGATCGCAAGGTTCTCAAGAATCTCTCGTTGACACGAACGTCGTCATCGTCGTCGTTACGTGAGTCGATTTGTTCAACCAGTAGTGTTGGTTCGGTTGGTGTAGTCTCTCGCTTTGTCATTACCCCCAAGAATCCTACGGGTCGGATTGAACTCGAGTATCCAGAAGGTGCATCTGCAGATCGTTGTTCGGAGGGATCGTCACAGTTTACAGCTGAAGAATTGGACATGGTGAGCACGCTACCGTTCCAGCAAAAACATGCATGGTTTGTTCAACATACCGCTGCTCTTGAAGTCCCATGGGAATATGGTCATTTACTTCTTGAGATTGATCGTGAAAATTTGCTTCACAATTCATGTGAACAACTGTTGTGGGCAACGCCAGATCAATTGCATCAATCGCTTCGTATCAAGTTTGCCAATGAGCCAGGAGTCGATGCTGGTGGACTTGTGCGTGAATGGTTCACGTTGATGACGAAAGAAGTATTTGATGATGCGACTGGATTGTTCTACACGACTGGTAATGGTGATTCGTTGATGGTGAATCCAGCCTCAAGTGAAGCCAGTGTCGATCACTTGATGGTACGTCCTGAATCTTGAAGATGGGTTGTGTGCCCATACTGATCTGAATGTACTTGTTTTTATGACAGTACTATCAAGCCATTGGTCGTTTCATTGGTCGTGCGTTGTTTGAAGGCATCCTTGTGGACGCTCATCTTGCACTTCCAATTTGTAAACACTTGCTCGGAATTCCTATCACATTCTCGGATCTAGAGTTTGTGGATAACGATCTGTACAAGAACCTCAAGTGGTTGCGGGAAAATTCGGGCATTGAATCGTTGGCCCTCGACTTTACGTACGTTGATTCTTTGTTTGTATGTTGTCAAAGGAAAGAGCCTGACTGATTTGTCTGTGGATCATAGGGTCACGGTGGATCAGTATACCGACAAATCGAAACTTGTCGAACTCGTGCCCAACGGTGCCATGATTCCAGTCACCGATGAAAACAAGCACGAGTACATTGACTTGCGGTTCAAATGGATTGTCGCGACGAGCATCTCCTCACAACTCGCATCGCTTGCTCAAGGCCTTTATGCCGTGATCCCACGTGAAATGCTGTCCGTTTTTGATCATCAAGAACTCGAATTGTTGATTTGTGGCATTCCGGATATTGATGTGGTCGATTGGAAGAATAATACTATTTATGTGGGCGAACGCGATGAACAAGTCACGACCTGGTTCTGGAACATTGTGGAAGAATTTACCAACGAACAAAAAGCACGACTCTTGCAGTTTACGACGGGATCTGCTCGTGTCCCAGTCCAAGGATTCAAGGCATTGACCATGAATGATGGTCGCATTTGTCCGTTTGCGATTCAGTGTGTCAACAAAGACGAGTGTCTCTACCCACGAGCACACACGTGCTTTAATCGGTACGTATTGATTGCATTAATGGCGGAGGGAAGAGGAAACTGATGAATGACTGGTGTTGTAGCATTGATTTGCCACAGTATGAGACCGAGAAAGACCTTCGGATTGCACTGTCACTTGTGATTCAGATGGAAGTGACAGGATTCACGATTGAATGAGTGGGATAAATGTACTGTATGCAGTAGTATTACTATAGTCGAATGAGATGGAGTTTTTGCATCATGCTGGATGGCGAATATGCATATATTGGTCAAAGCAGAAAAGAAGAGATACACATGGTCAAATGTGGGGATGAAAAGGGGCTATTTCCACAACGCTCGCTCAACACCACAGCCACATTGAACCCTACTATTCTCACCGAGCTTGCCTTCCTTGGGAATCCTCGGGGATAACAAAGAACAGGAACAACTAGTCATTCCTTCTTTGAATCACGTTCTCTCGTGATGGTAAATCACCTTAGTACTGGTAGCCACCGCCGTATGGGTTAGCACCCATACCGCCCATGCCCATACCACCCATTGTGTTCATGCCGCCCATGCCATAACCTGCAGCACCCATGCCACCCATCGCAGGGTTTACACCGTAGCCGTAGCCACCCGAAGGATCGTTGTACGCCGTCGCAGCAATCTGCATCACAGGCTGCATACCGCCCATGCCAAACGACGGATCCACAGTCGCGGCCTCCGAGACAGCCTCAGGAGCCTTCACCTTCGTTCGCTCATCAATTGCCTTCACCTTATCGTTCATGTTCTTGATGAATTGGATCATGTATGGCATCACGAAATCCGTGTAACCGTTACGCCATGCAAGTTCCAATGCAACATCAGGCTTGATCAGCTTGTAACAAGTGAAAAGCGTTGCACAGAAGCACTCCTTGTCATGGACCGACACGAAGAAACGCAAGATGTCTTCCGCGAGCTCCGGATCATCCGAGTCACTAGCACAGTCAATGCAGTCCTTGTACATCTTGTCGGCCTTGGACAGCTTGATCGACTGAGCGTAGCGCTTGTTCTTTCGGTACAGGTAAGCCGAAATACGGCGGAACTCGAGCAACTCGTGCTTCTCAAGTTTTTGTGCCAGGGTAATCTGATCGAAGTTGTCGAACGAATCCACTGACTCACGCAGACCCTGGTAGTCTTCATCATCGACAAGAATTTCGTTCAAAGCCTCGTTGACAGCAGACAAGTTCTCCTTCTGAACATCACGCAGGTACTCAACGACGAGTGGGAGGTTTTGTGACTTACGAAGTTGGTGAACAACACGAGCGTGATCGAGGTTCGGTGTCAGCACTTGCAGGAGACGAGTAAGCTCCAATGGGTGCTGCTCGAGGTAAAAGTTGATCGCCTTGTAGTGAATCTCCTGGTTGCGAACCTTCTGAATGCAGTCCAAGAAGAGATCGTGGGCGAAAGCGACAGGGTGATCAACCATGGTACGAACAGCACTGTCATACTGACCATCTTCCTTGTACAAGTACACAGCATGATCCCAGTGCAGACCCTTCTCGCATGCACGAAGAACCTTTGACACGTTCATGCGCGTATGGAAAATCTTGATGTGCTCCATCAACTTGGCAGGCAGGTACTTGGAGTACAAGATTGCCAGCTCGGTGAAAATACCAGCGTGGGCACCTTCCAGACCCAGACCTTGTTCCAGAAGCTTGAGCAGCTCCGTCGAGTGACCGCGCTTCTCGTACTGGAAAATGAGCTCTTCCAGGTGATCGGGGTGCACGATAATGTGGAGACCACACAAACCGGCCAAACGGTACTCATTCACATCAATGCATGCGTAACAAACCTCTTTCCACGTCGTCACCGAGTTGGCCTTGGTGGCAGCATCCACAGCCTCACGGAACTTGCCAAGACGTACGAAACAGATTGCAAGCTTTGCGTTGTTGTTGATGTTCAAGAACAGCAACTTCGCAGCGTTGTACATACCCTCGTCGAAAAGACGCTCACCAATGTTCTGAATTTGCGCGACGTTGGGTGCCGAAATGAACTCTTCAAGATCGGCGTACTTCTCACACTTTGCGTAGGCGTAGATGAGGGACGTGTCCAAGTACTGTTCCTTCACGGTAGTGCGTGCCATCTTAAGGTACGGGATCAGCTCGGCGTAGTCGTTCGCACGCTCAGCAGCAGCAATAACGTCAACGTAGGCGCTGGCATCATTGGCCTTGATGAAAGCAGACAGAGACTCGTGAACTAAGTTACGCTCAAGCTGAGACTTGGCGAGTTTCGACCACACTTCCGACTCATTACAACGATCAGCAAATTCGTGCGCTCGTTCCATGTCGTTGATGTTGTCGAGGAGGACAGCAATAGCATCCACATTGTTGTTCGTCTTCTTGTAGATGACAAAACCTTCCTCGTAGAGCTGGTACTGCTCACCAATCGCGATACGGGCAATATCCGGTCCATCGAAGTTATCGAGACGGTTGACGTAGTCCATAACCTTCTCCTTGTTGGCCTTGATAGCAGTCAAAATCAGCAGATTCTGAAGGTTGCGGTTGTTCGAGAAGTCCGTGCCCTGCAGAACAATGCGCTCGAGGAGCTCGATGAGTTCGTTCGGAAGTTCAGCGTTCATGAAAGCGCGGACAGTCGTCGAGACTTCATCTGGGTTCTTCGTCTCAGGAAGAGCAGTCTGCACAATCTGGTCGATCAAAGCGCGACGGGATGGTGACTCAACTTCACCTTCTTCCTGCTTCTTGAGGACCTTACCCCACAAGTCCAAATCCTGGCGCTCAACAAGATAGCGAGCTAAATCCTTGAAGAGACCATTCTCCAACGTCACACGAATCAAGTCATCGTCGCAAGCACCACCAGCACGACGGTAAGCGAGGACGGCCAAAGCAGGATCAAGCTTCTCACAGTACTTGCCGACCACAGTGGAATCGTAGAACTGGTTATTGATCAAGAACTGCTGAGGATCACGGTTAAGGGTGATGTAGATCTTACCCACAGCATTGTGAGTAGCCGTCTCGGTGTTGCCCTGGGCAACACGAGTCTCAAGCCACGGCTGAAGCAAACGCAAGCGGTTGCGCTTTTCAACCTGCTCCACAAGTTCATCGACAGGAGTCTGTGGAATCTGGTTGAGAAGGCTCTTGATGTAGTCCTCATTGCAATCTAAGTCGAGGAGCTTGCCAACAACCTGGGGAGTCTTCTGAGGGCTGACCTTCGTCGTGTAAACCTCAATGTACTTGAGCAAGTTGTTTGAGTACAAGTACTGGGTCAACTCTTCGACGAAATCGTAGCGATCACACACGTGGATAAGAGGACGTGGGTCCTGGAGCTTCGACTCCTTCAAGAACTCTTTCACCTTCACAGGATCGTAAACGGAGGAGTCGCGACACACACGTTCAACCTCCTTGAACTGGCCCATCTTGGTCGCGGCTTCAATGTACTTGAAGTGCACATCCTGATCCTGGGAAAAGTTGACGATCGAACCGAGGAAGTAGTAGAGACCGTCGTACGACTTGTACTTCTCAAAAACGTCGATGAGTTCCTTGCCACCGAGCTGCTCAGCGTACTTCGTCGCAACCTGAACAACAATCTGCAAGTTCTGACGCATGTTGTGCGCCATCAGCGAGTTGAGAAGCTCCATGGAAATCTCACTCGTTAGCGTGCCGAAGAATGTTACGATAAACTCGTGGTTGATGGCCTGGGTGTTGACGATCACGCGCTTCAAGTCCGCAAGCTCAGTGTAGTGTTCAAGCGCGCGCTGGAAGAGACCAGCCTTCTCAGACAGAGTAGCAATGCGCGGTCGGTCGTAGTGGCTAAACATGTTGCTCGACAGAATCGCATCAGCAACCTGCGGGGAGCCGCCCAACAAGTTGATCTCCAAGAGACGAGTCTGAAGATAACCTTCCTCCGGGCGGTTGTTCTTCAGGGCCTCCAGCAAAAAGGCAGTCGTTTCTTGAATACGGTTCACCTGCATGAAGATGTCCACGACAGAGTTCACATCAACCAATGGACCGTTCTCGGCCGTCGCAAGCTTCTGAGCAAAGTCGAGCGCACCCTGGGGGTTCGCGCGAACAAGGTTCTGGAGCATGAACGTGTAATCGCAACGGAAGTTCGTCTGAACTGCGTACGCGACAATCTTGTCGAATTCACCGCGCTGAATAAAGCAGTTGATCACCTTTTCCGGAACGTTGGCACGCAAGTAGACCGAAAGAGCCATTGTGGTGTCCGACTGAGCAACCAAATCGCCCAGTTCTTCGGAGCACTCAAGCTTGTCTTCCGCAAGCCACTTCTGCAAGAGCTGACCACGCCCTTGCATCAGTACGGGTCGAGCAAGTTCCAAGGATTCGAGCTTGTTCAAAGTTCCCTTCTCAAGCAGAACACTGAAGTACTGAAGGATCGGCTGCGGCTGACCAGGCTGCGCAGGCAACGCCTGGAATCGCTGAATCGTTTGTGGAGTACGCAAAGCACCCTGCGGAGACGCTGCCGCAAGACGAGCCGCACCTTGAATATCGCCAACGCTCATCAAACGGTTAAACTCCGTGAAGTACAATTCCTCCGCACCAGGCAGATCCAAGCGCGTCGCCAAAGTCAACGCCAACTGCGAATCGCGCAGGGTGTTCACGACGTACGGTACGAGCTTTGTCTTGTTGATAGCAAAGTGAAGGAGTTGTCCTCGGCGTGTGATACCGAGCATACCCTTGCTCTTCGACTCAAGAGCAGTCACGAATACCGTATCTTGAGAAACACGGGCACGGTAGATCGGTTTACCGGTGTGAGCATCAAAGAGGAACAGGTATCCCATCTTCGTGATCATATAAATAACATCATCCGACGGGCTGACCAACATTGACACAGGGAAATCGTTCACAGCATCGGCAGCGAACGGAATAGCCGATGGCGGCAATCGGAACACACCACCCGGGGCATCCTTGTCACGACCAACTTCCATGATAAAGAGCTGCTGCGGCGTATCGCCCTTGGTACCGGCAAACACGAGCACTTGTGCGTCATCCGTGCGTCCTGGAGGCTTCATCGACGCAAACGCACCGGCATGACCGTTGAGGACTTGGCTGACCTTCTTTTCAACCGAATACAACTGCATGTTGCCGACAATACGACCTCCTTCGCCTTGGGAGATGCCAACAAGCAGCAGCCATTTGTTGTCTGGTGACGCCTCGTAACTGATAATCTGCGTGCCCGCACCAAGGTTTGCATGACGGTCAAAAACCTTTGCAGGAGCTGAATCACCTTCAAGACTCCAGTGGTACACCGCCGAGGCCGTAATGAGTGCAATAGTGTTGACCGTCACCCATCTCCAAAACACGACTGGCTCGGGCATCAAATGCGACTTCATTTTTGCACGCAATTCCATGTTGAAAATTTGCAATTGGTTCTCGGATCGCAAGGCAATCACCTTGCTCACAGGGTTCATAATGGCAGCTTCCGCATTAATCGGACGACGTTGCACTTGGTTCCCTGCTGCCATATCAACAATCACGACACTGGCTTGACCATTGACCTGCTCACAGACACAGACAAATTTGTCCGATTCCATGGTCGTTGTGCCAAACTTGACATAATCCGGGTTCACACCCAACGCGCCCAGCTACAAACACCACAGATCATATCAGTATGCTGCAATCCATGCGATTCTGCTCCTGATGTCCACTGCCATTGCTTCCATGCGCAGAAGGGGTTGTTTGCCCCACGAAAACGCAAGCTTCAAGCAAAGCGCAACTATAATAGTGGTTTCTACGTACGTTTAGGACTTCACCAAAGGTGATTGGAAGATCCTGTGCCATGGTGCTTGGTTCTTCTATCTGTTTTTTCTCTCTTCTTGTACTTTACGCGCGAGGGGCAAATACTCGTCGACCGCTTTTCCCTTTGCTCCGTTTCACGACTGTGTGGGGGCGCCGAGAAAGATAGCCCCCCTGCCGATCCGTCGGTCTCGGGGATCAACATTCTGGGGTCCTCCCTCGGGATAGTGACTTGAAGTGATGAGGTTTTTTGACTGTGCCACGCGGCTGGATGGTTTTTTTGTGCACCTATGAAACGGACCAACAGCATGCGGAAAAGATCGCGACTAGGGGTCGGCGAGTGAAGGATCCACTCCAGCGCTTAAATTCTAAAGGGCAATGGTGAGTTCAATGACTGGGAAAATTTTAAGCGCGCTTAAATTGGAGGACTGGGTGATTGGGTCATTGCTTTTCTAAAGAGTCGTTTCATGAGGTTTTGCTGTGGATGAGGTTTTATGTGAACCCATCATATCAAGCCACTTGTCACTCGCTGGTGGATGAAGCCATATGCACAGAAAATGGGATTGTCTATGGTGATATTTGAGAGTTTTTTTAGAGTTTTGCCAACATGGATCGAGCCACATCTTGCAAATTTGTATGACTGAGAAGTTGTTGAATGAGATACCGAAGCAATAAAAGCTGTGACGCGCGCACCAGGATTTTTCGCACCATCGCCATTCGCTTCATCACGACCAACAGGACAATCACGTACACAAGCACTTGAGCTTTTTCATGATTGGTCCAATCTCGTGGATGTGCTAATTGGGAGGTCGCGGCACGCATTTGAGGAAGTACAGTTTCTTCCAGAAGATGCCATCGTAATTTACCCGATTGTATCCGTGAGACCATGTCGACAAATTCACCAACGTATGCTTGCCACGGTCGTTTATGAGGATTTGCGGTGTACTTCATCACTGGCAAAGGTACTCGGACAAGGGTCTTGGGACTCAGTTCACGGATACGCATGAAATCAGAGAATGAAGCACTACCGTAGGTAAAGAGATCTACAAAGCAGTCAATAAGCCAGCGCAGTAGTAGATTTCTATAGAGAAAGACGTACCGAGTTCGAGCTTGTCGGTTTTGGACTTGGTGAGGGCTTCCTTGAACTGATGGGAACATCCGGCCAGCAAGACCCTAGGAACACATTGTGAGTATATTTGTTGCTGGTTGTACAGACCTTTTGATCGTCCCCTTACATGGCCGCATCAGTGCAAATCCACTCGTCACTTCGAGTGTCCAATGGGAGCTTGGGGAGTGGTGTTTGACGTAACTGGTGCTTGAGGGCAAGGCGCAACATCAATTGATACACGCTATAGACGATACGGCACATCATTAAGATACGAACATCAACACAGAATGAACATTCAACGCACCGTCGAACATCGTATTGCGTACCAACCAATTGTTCAGCACATCGTACAAATCGATCACGTTCTTCTCCGGTCATCTCGATCCGCATCACCTGCGACAAGTGATGAGCAAAGAAGGAGAGCAATAGAAGGACGTACAGCATACCACTGGTTGACGTTGGGGGAGTAGCAATCGTTCCAGTCGAATGCGGCGACAGGACGGTGGCCCCACGTGGAGAACTTCATGGTCATTGAGCACAATCACCTGGTCATGAGTTAGTCGTGTAAAAGATCTGATGCCGACTCCAAGGACAACGTACGACGTGATCATAATCAGTATGACAAAGGTACCGAGCCATCGAGTACAGAAAGCCTCGGGTCGTGATAAAGATGAGATCGCCTTATACAGAAGTAACGTGAGCATCACCATGGTATTGAATACCAAATGGTCTATCCACACCTGGTTGCACAAGCTTGGCGGCTTCAATTGCGGCCTGTTTGGCTTCAATCGGGGAGCTACTCAAAACGACTGTATGAGCTCCTCCTGCTACTCTCGTATAAATACAGTCATGCTGTGACCACGCACCGCTCAAACTCCTGGTTATCAAACTGTAGACTATTAGGCGCTAGAATCTTTGCCGCGCCGGCCACAAAGGCACCCAAGAATTCATCCCGCTCACTGCGCGTCGACGATTTGTCGCTTGGGGCCATGATCTTGAGCTGAACTCTATCAACATCGTCCGTCCATCGCCAAACCTCACTATTGTGACGACGTATACCACCCTGATCTGTCAACTTCAACTTGTATCGTTGCTAATTTGCAGTGTTTACTCGGCTAAGTACGTATGTAGCCGTTTTCGTGATGTACGTCAGCATCGCACAAGGCCACATTTACCATTTTCGTCGTTCTGGTCTCACGTAATGAGTATGGACTCGAGTCCACCGTCACCAAATCTCTCGGAGCTCATGCAGTTTTATAAAATTGCAGCTTTGGACGAAAAGCCGCAAGTAACCGAGACTCCGGACCACGCTCCAGTCAAGGTGTCCACCACCAGAAAACCAACCGACCGCACGGCAGGGATCGTTCGTGGGGATTTGTACGCACCCAAAGCGTATCGAGTGCAACCACGAACAAATGGATGGAATAGCTCGACGCAACTTGCTCAGACCACGGGAAAACCCCTCAAATACCAAATCCTCTGTCGTAATTTTGTGCCTCCACCTCCTCCGGTTGCAGTGGATCGAAAGAAGACCGAGCAATTGCTACAACGTCTGTCCAAAACGACGATTTCGTCGAGAATGAAAGGTGCTACAGCAGTGAATCCGGCGATGAGCACAGAAGAGATTGACGTTGAAGTGGGTCGCAAGCGATTGCATCTCCAGCAAAAGCATGCAACCTCGAAACAACAGAAATCCACAAGTCAGAGCCCACTGAATTGTCCATCCAGTAGTCGGGATGGGATCGAATTGTTGCTGTTTTATCGTAAAGAAGTTGAGAAACGGCTACGTGCAGACCCATTGTATACCCTCCATCAAGACTTTCAAGCATAATACTTAGCCTAAGATATCACTCTGATCTTCGTCTTGCTCCGAGAGATCAGACTCTCCACTGCTTCGTCCTTCTCCATCACTTCCATTCCCACCGAGTTCACGTGGTTTTTTTTCGTCTTCTTCTCGTAGTAACACATCTTCAACCTGCCGAAGTGTGAGCACTTCACCTGCCATGGCATAATGCTCGGCAATCACCCGCTGGGCGACGTATGGAAATTCGCCATCGGCGTCACTCTTCATCATACGTAATAATGTCTCAAAGTTCTCAAAGAGAACATTGCGTACGGTGGCCTTCCATACTTGAATTGCAAAGATACGGTCTTCTTTGTTGTGACGTCCATGGATCGAGAATGTGAGATTGTCTTTGCCGCGGGCATCTCGCCACGATTGGGATTTGGTAAAACTCTGTACACCATTTCCTTTTTGAATGCGATACATATCCCTACAAACATACCAGTTCATGTACGCACTCAATCCCCTGAAAAACACGGAACGTACGCCAAAAAGATACATCGGGCCGTCTTTTTATCCTTCTTCGTACTTCCCACGTACAGATTTCCATCAAGTGCCAACCACATGACGTGCTTCTTGGCACGTTTACCTATGGAAAACGTGAGGACTTCAAATCCTGTCAAGAGTAATTGCCAAAAGGCCATGAGCTTGAGTCGTGCTTGATTTTCCTTGGCGCTGTCACTCGGACTCTGCTCAAACCCATACGATTCTTGTTTCCACGTATTGTTGGTGGTTGTGTTTGGTAATAGCTGAGCTGCTTCGGGTGATACAGCTTCTTCGGCTGTAATGCCGTACGGCCGTTGCGATGTCGCTGCACTCAACACAGCTACAAGACACCAAGAAGTAAAATCAAACGACGTCCCACTTTCCACTCGATGCCTTGGTGTACCTACACTTGGTAAAGTCGAGAATCCCCGTCGTTGAACTACGTCGATCGCATCTTTCTTGAATAGTTTCGGACTGCACTAGATCGGGCATGCGAGACGATGTTGAGGACGACATTCTGCGTAACATTGTCTGCTTTCCATTTTGACGCGACGCGGAGACACGTAACTCGACCGTCTCTTCCTCATCATCGTCACTGGCATCGTGGTAGTGGCCTTGTGGTATCATGGCCCTTGGGACTCCTGTCCTTCACGAGTCGTGATCGCCTTTTCCTGCAAACCGGTTGAAACCAGTTGCGATCGATAGAAGTATGAATAGACTTGGCATGTGTTTGCTATTTATGCCATCGCGTATCGCATCCGCTGGAAGTAAACCATGTGATCTGCTCGCATTTCAAGTTGTAGCTCGTCCCGATCGTAGCTTCACGGAAATGTGTTCAGTCGGTGATGAATGGGTGCTGATGGCAATGTTACTCGCGCAGTGTATTGGTGGACTTCCAGTCATGGCGCTTATGAAGCTTTGTGGGATTGCCTATGCTGTTCTCTATGCATTTGGCTTTGTGTTGAGTCTCAACGTGACGTTTGTACCACGAATGCGGGCGCGATGTTGCAAGGGTTACGTGGCATTTATCACCGACTATGGCATTTGTATCTACTTGCTTACCCACATGGCCATGCTATCGCTCGCAAGTTATACACTCTTTCAAGTTCTCACTCCATTTCTCAAGAACGATGACAGATTTACTGAATATTGTATGAAACATAAACTGTATGCCAATCTTTCCCATACGTCATGTGATCGACTTCAAGGTACGTTCATGATTTCCACCATGTGCACAATTATCATTGCTTACAGTAGTATGACTACAGGTTTTTATGCGATCTCACTTGTCGCACTCACCATTGCAACGCTGGCATCCGCGTATTTGCTATTGCTCGGCTCCCGAATTACTCGACACAACTGGCTCAAGAGTGACGATCATGAGCGGCTGCTCAAACGCCGAGGTAGTATCGTCTAAGATTGCTTTGGGAATCATGATCGAAGAGTACCGAGGCATTGTGGAAGGTCAGACTTGGTAGAGCAAGAGTCAAATCCTAAGACGAAGCGCTAATATATCTTGAATGTTGAAATGGACGTAAAGGACGTATCACATCCGCTTGAAAAACGAGTCACGGCCTTGAAATGCTAGGAATACGCATTAGAATGGGCTTTGTCTCCGTCATGCGTCCAACGGTTTTATCTTGATCTGAATAGTTCACAGTCGATATCAAGGTTCGAACTCCATCGATAGAATAGAATGGGTCACAGTAGATGTCCAGAGTTCACTACTTATGAAGTATTTTTGAGTCTCCACTACGCGGGATATTCGATGCGAACTTTCGATCCTTGTGTTACCGGCAGGATTGATGGTGGGATTCGACAGGGGTTAAGTAGTAAATAGTAAATCTGGTCAGGGAATTCCAACCGCTTCACCTCAACAAAGATGTGAACACGATCGCTTGTCCAGGGTCTGGAACCTTTGAAATTGATTCTATTATATAGAAATAGCCGCTTTAATGAAAGAAACGGTTGAGCGGTCGGACCAATGGGTGTAATTCTCCGCTCGGTAGAATGAAAACGAACCCAGTCTATTGGTGATGTCGGCTCTTTGGAACAAACTGCAACGGCCGACTCGCACCAGACCTCTTCTGTTTATCCTTGACTTCACCCATCAAACGACACGTTGCTTCCGTCACAACGATGGCCAAGTTCAAGGTCAAGCAACTGAGTATTACCGGCATGATCAGTATGACACTGTTTCTCATTATTATGGACATACGAGATCTCTACTACAAGATCTACATGTGTGGCACATACCCAACGCTTTGGTTTATTCTCGATGCACCCGAAGTCGTGACGAAGTATGATGTAACCAAGGCCATTTGGGATGCTCACGGAGTGTGGTTATCGCCTACCAACATGTGGAATGCCTTAGCCTCAGAATGTGATGCATTTTTTCCTTCCAAACTCCTCAAGAAAGCTGCCCATCTCTCGTCCATGGGAGTCAATTGTACGCTTGGTGGAATCAAGCACTATGATGAACGCATGTTTATTGGTTCTCATCGTATTGATGCATTCATGTGGGCGACGGGTGTCCTTGCGGATGCTGTGAATCTACCAATGGTCGCTTCACCACCTACCAATGCATTGTTGGCATCGTATTTCAACGTGGACGAGCAGAAAATTCAGAAAGAACTCGTTGCCATGGTCACCAAGGCCGACATTCCAATCGTCCAAGCGGTGTGCAGTGAGTCCTCGAAACGTTTGGCCCACGAGTCGGGTTGTGGCACAATACGCTCTGTTATGAGCAAACATTCATGGCACCACCAGGTCAACTGGTCCAAGACATTCGACCAATCGAACATGGATGCATTTGGCGCAGTATGGAGACCAACGAGACCATCAAAGTTCACGTGGGTCCAATCGCAGGCAGGTACTATCGTGCAATTTGTGAATTGATGGGTCTTCTTCAATGGATCACAATGGATATTTATCCATGAGAAGCGGTGTTTTCCTTCGTGCACGAAAGATGCAAAAGAGCGATTGCAATGTCGAACACTTGATCACGGGTGAACGTCATTTCTATAATCTCAACAAGACCGATCTCGGTTTTGACGGTGTCTTGTACGCGGTGTTGATTATCATGGAGCTCATCATCTTTTATATCAATGCGACCGACACGTCCATGGTCGCGTTGAACGTTGTACGACCGCTTGTGGCGCAGATGCGCGTGGGTACGTTCATGTCGGAAACCAAAGGCACGACGACCATGGAATCCCGTCGCGTCCGGTCAAAATATGAATCCCATCACAGCCAAACGGGTGGCTCTGAGAAAAACTCCAAGACAGTGAAGAGAGAAAAAACACACTGTCCAAGATGTTGCTCTTCACCGACCTCACGTCGATTAGTTATCGCAAATCATTGCTCTCCGTGCTTGTGGTGTTCAATTCCTTGCTCTCGTGGCTCTACATCATACCGAATTCCAATGCATTTGCCTGGTGTCGTGATCCTATTGCCATTGGGACGGCATACCTCAGTACCTTTCGTGTGTGGGTCCTCGTTCTCATTCTCATTGAT